>JAOVYW010069459.1:0-54965 GCA_025775045.1 Hiodon tergisus
GAGAGATCTGAAAATGGCTGTGCACCGACGCTCCCCATCCAACCTGATGGAGCTTGAGAGGTCCTGCAAAGAAGAATAGGAGAAACTGCTCAAAAATAGATGTTCCAAGCTTGAAGCATCATACTCAAAAAGACTTGAGGCTGTAATTGGTGCCAAAGGTGCTTCAACAAAGTATTGCGCAAAGGCTGTGAATACTTATGTACATGAGATTTTTTTTGTTTTTTATTTTTAATACGTTTTCAAAGATTTCCAACAAACTTATTTCACGTTGTCATGTGTGTGTTTGTAGCATTTTGAGGAAAATAATTAATTTAATCCAATTTGGAATAAGACTGTAGCATAACAAAATGTGGAAAAAGTGAAGTGCTGTGAATACTTTCCGGATGCACTGAACTCCAGTCTTTCCCCGAAATAGTGTGCTTTATTACATTTATTTATTTAAATAATAGATATAATTAAAATGAGAAGATAGTATCCTGGCTCATAGCCTCCCACGCCCTATTGCTTTAAAGCCAAATAGTTGAAGTCCTCTAACTAGAGTCTCTAACTAGACAACTTCAGAAAAACTTTAAAAATGGGGCAACACCACAGTCTTCCAAGATAATGTGTTCCATTTTTTTAGCCCCTTTCACCACAGTCTAATTCAAACTGCTATATTTTTCAGATCAACAGAAAGATATTAACATGAAAGATATTCCTATTTTGCCTTTGTAGCTACATATAGCTGGAGCAAACTAATTAGATTTTTTTTCAGAATCTAGCCATGCAAAATCTGAATCATGAGGCTGTGAACTAATGATATTAGTGAAAGCGAGCTATTCTAATTAATGTCACAAGCTAGTAGGTCTTGTCATGCCTTTGCAAAAACAGTGGGCAAACAGATGCCATATTATAAGAGCAATCAAATCACTTACCATAATTCTTGTCATTTTACATGGTCTGGAGCAAGATTGCTGGATTGGACTTTGGCTAATTTGCTTTTACTTTCATACATGGGACTGTAAATCAGACCAGAGTGGATCAGGGTACTATTTATTTAGATATTTAGATACCTGAAGGCTCCACACACTCTCATGTGGACCCATAAAGTAGATTTCCCTTCATAAGCTTGTTATTGTGAGTTTGGTTACATCTCTCATTCTGTTTCTTACTGTTAATGGTAACATTTGAAAGCTACTGAGCTAGTCAACTCAGAGGTTCAGCCTCCACATGAGCCAAAATGCTTAAATGCAGTCTGCATTTACCTTTAATTTAAAGTTTTTTGGAATACTAGACTTTATAATTACAAATTGTAATTGGCTTAGAAGACTTAGAAACTATAATTAAAAGTCATAGGTGATCTGGATCACCTCTCTATGTGGTATCAGTTGGTTAAACAAATTTGTTTTAGTTTTGCAGTTATTTGGAAAAGGGGGGCATTTATGATAGCCTAGATCCTGGCATTGAAATATAAAATTAATTACTAGTATGTATTCCTCCATGGTTCAATTTATTTGAGACATACTTCATAATATAATTATATGTATAATTACTTAATGTTAAAATACAGCAGAAAACATAGGCCAAATAATGTGAATCGGACCGAATGGCAGTTGAACTGAAGTGGTGCAACTGTTCAACCTACAAATCAACAGTGTTAGACACCACCGTAATGGGGTAAGTCATTTTCAATAGCAGGTCAAATTCGGAGTAAAAACCGCGCTAGTTATGACACAAAAGCCCCTGATGACCGGTAATGCATTTCACTGACAATCATAAGATGGGGTCCTCTATTACGAACCAGAAACTCACCGTTGCATCCATTAAATTATAAATGATCACGTGTATTAGTAGAAGAACGTGGAGCTACAGTGCCTCGAGCATGACATGTGCTTGCATCTTGCCACAGGTAGCGTCGGGGCTCCGCCCACGGTATTAGATTCACCGAACTTTTTATAATAGCTGAACAAGCGTAGTTTAATAGTGCGTGATTTGAAGTTATTTCGGTGTTCGGTGTAATTTTATGTAATTGAATCAGACCCCAGGAAGCACGAGAACTCGAGAGTTTGAAAAGCAATAGCCTACAGAAGGAAACATGAGTGCAGAGAAGGCAAAAAGTGTTCAAGGACGATTTCTCAAAACTCTAAGAATGCCCAACTTTCTGAAAGACACGACAAAAGGTGAGTATGGGTTTTACATTTTTTAAAAATAAAATCTTAAGTACACTGTTAAACCATTATAAACAAAGCAGCATTTGCGCATTGTTGCCCTGTGCGAGGAACACAAACGTTTTAAAAACGGTTTAAAAAAAATCCAATTTGTAATTTGCTGTGCATATGTAAATATTGTTAATGTATTTTTGATTGGTTATAGAAACTACGCGCTTGGCTTGTAAATTAGTGGTGGTTGCCATTTTATTGTCTATTACCGGTGGATGACTTTTATTTTTATTGGCGTGCTTTGACATTTTATAAGAACTGGCATGCTTTGGGGGGGTCAGGCCTGGTAAATATTGTATTTTTCTGTATGTAAAGCGTCTTTGTGACATGGAAACAATTAAAAAGCGCTTTATAAAAAATAATTGATTGATTTACTGCTTTTCTGATTGACTGTTACATTTTGTGTTCAGGGGAATTTAGCTTCCCCCAACAAGATATTTCCAAAATAAATAAAAAGATTTAGATTAAACGTAATTAAGTTATAGGTTATCCTGCATGGGATTTGCCTGCTCATGGTGGTATGGTGCCATGTCCATTTATGCAGTAAGAAGTACAGATATGGGAGGATAGCTGACAATTTCGGTACTCTGTTAGTTTTGAGGCCGATGTTTGACTGTGACATCTAGGTTAGCCTTGAGGGTCGGGTCAAAATAGAATTATGACAGGTTACGTTTCTAGCAAATACGCAAATCCCTTCAAATGTATCCTGTTTATTAAACAGGTTTGACCAGTGTGTCCGGATTTGGCATCTTTAAATCACAGCACGTGATAATTGTTTAAAAGGCTGTTTCCCCTTAGCACCAATGCTCTTTAAAGGCGGATTAATGTTTGTTCAGAGGACACAAACCGAAAATTATTGTTTCAGTTAGTGTTCTCTTAACACAAAGATGCCACCCATTATCTGAAAGCTTCTATTTAACACATCCTCTAGTTAAAGTAAAGGCACACAGTTGTGGACCTGGTTGTGATTTTTATGGATTAAAATATATTAAAAGGAAATCTTTGGTATACTTTTATCAAAATAATTTAGTATTCGAGTGGCTATTTTCTTTATTTTACATTTGCCAATGTAAATGAAATATAGGTCCTGGAAATACAACTTTTTAAGAACAGGATGACTGATTGAGAACAGAGAAAATTGAATAGTTTCTGGTGTTACAGAGATGCGTTACATTTTTCTAAATTCAAAATTGGGCCATCAAGGAGTCTGAACTAAAAATAATAGTACTACGAAAGTGTTACAATGGGCCATCAGGTCAGGCGACACTAGTAGTTTTTAAATCTTGGGAAGTAACCCGAACTCTGATGCATTGTGTTTTGGCGCCTGTTTACTGAGCAGGAGTCACAAAGCCCCCACTACTTGGTCCTTGTATTCCTATATGGAATGCAAATGTTCACATGTGACCAGTGGATTTGTGAGTAAGATTATTTGATAATTTTGGAATTGCTGCTGGCAAGGCGTCTGAGATTTCCATCACCTTAAATGTTGTTAAAGACAAATGGTATAAGCCAAGCCTCTTAAAAAGCCTACCTGCAATCCTTTTGCATTGTCCCAATTCTCAGAACTTGGACATTTATTTAAAAATTGGTTTTCAGCTCCAGTGTGCTGGGGCTTAGGGGGAAACGCTGTCTTGCCGTTCGTCAAACCCAGTGGCATTTCTAATATTAGTGTTTAAATAGCTATTGAGAGTAGGGTATATCAGTACAGTTGTATAAGTCCTGCATGTTTAGGCATACTTTCCTTCAGGTTTTCATTATTTCATAAACCTTCAGAACATAATAGTATTCCATTCATTCATATTTTGGCCCTTGTACTGATAAAAGCCCTCTCATTTACAAATAAGCGAAGCTATCACTCTGCTATAGTATACAGTATCCACAACAAACTTTGTTTTCCCTCTCACACTTTGAACTATAGTCCTTATTGAAGTCCCTCTTACGGTTGGTCTAGAATGAGGGGTCTGTTTAAAGGCCTGACCCACTGTGAGTGGACAGAGGGAGGTTGACACTGCCTGCCTGAGTCATCAGGGCCCAGCTCTCTTGCAGCTCTACTAAACCAGTGCAATTCTGCATTCTAAAGGAAGTAAGATGCACACACAAATGCGCCCACATACAAAATAAAACTCTCACAGAGAAACAATCACAATCTCTCACCATATAACATGCAGTCTCTCTAACGTTCTTGCCAAAATTCAGTCTCCCTTATCCTCGTTCACAGATTCTCCTTAGCAAATGCTCAATCAAGTTCTTAAATTCCAATTAAAAATGATAAAATCATTGAGTTTCATTCATTACTAAAGCATTTGGTACAAGGATGTAAGAAATTATATGAAAGTATAAGATTAATCTGTAATCATGGAAACAATGGAAGTTGATGATAGTAATAAACAACAACAGACAAAATGGTGATTAAATATTCTATTGACGGATTTCTGTGTGAAAGGCTGTCACATACTGATGTGCTTACTATTGTGTATGCCTTTTCACCAAACAGGATTAGTAGGTTTTGCAGTATATAAGCAGTATTTGAGGCAGGATAGCAGGACGTTTTTACCTCTGCTATATCAAAGTTACTGCACCGCCTGTGCAGAAAGTATTGTGCTTAGTCCCTATCTGAATTCCTATATCAGTCAAAATGTTTTTATTACATTAGTTTTGTTATGGCTATGAACTTTGTAGTCAGTTTTAATCTGTTGGCAATTTTTCTAATTCTGTTCATTCATTTTAATTCTTCCTTGTGGGTGGTCTCTATGTATTTATTTAGTTGTTTTTGAAAGTTTTTGTTGGAAGGAGTGTGGATTGGCCTTTGTTTGATGAGCCCAGATGGTTTTGATGTTGGAAAACAGTACAAAAAAATAGTTTTGACAAAAAGAAAAATGTTTTTTGTCCGTTTGTGTGTTATTCAGAATTAATGGTAGCTTAACATTTTCTTGTTGTGTAGTTGGTTTGTGCACTTTTAATCCAGTTATAGCCATCTTGATGCATCATGACACAGAAAAGCTATGCATCCAGTTTGGATTTGTACCTGGTCTATTTATAGACTTCCTGTCAGTGCCTGGGTTGTACAGTATTGCTCCAGCAGAGTGAGATGCTGTAACCCTTGCTCTTTGTGGGATAGCAGGTTGTCTGGATAGAGCATCACCATTTTTTTATCAATCCCAGTTTTCAATAAAAGTGTTGAACATTTAGCATTTTCCAGCTGGAACAAAACAATTTAAAAGAGGGTGTGTATTGAATTTACTATATCATAAATTCCCACACTCTATTGGCAACTACATATAGTATGTATCTACATAGACAATTGTAAAATTTAAGCAGATGATCGGAGCCTTACTTTTCAACTTTGGTAATTATGTTCTGCAAGCACACCTCACAGCATCATTCACTTTATCTTAAGGTGCCATCATGTACAGTGAGGATGAGGAGGAGGCTCAAGTTCCGACGAAGAAGCTGAGCTCCATGTGGTCCACATTCCAGGAGAAATTCTCCCTAACCCGTAAGTCAGCGGTCATTCGGCAAGCCTGCCAGAAGCATAGATCTTTAGCGGTTTGAACCATAGCAGTTAGCAGTTTTAGTTTTATTCTAGAAAAAAAATACATACCTTGAGCAAATTCTCCAAGTCAGTATGTTTTAGGGCCACCTCAGCAATTTGGTACCAGCCCAGGGTTAAGGCTGTAGGTTTCATCCAACTTAAAAGTAATGCTGAAATAGTTGTTGTGGTTGCACTGTGGAGCATCCATGGTATGCTGCTCAGATTGCCAAGGCTGGTAGCCCTACTACAAAGTTTTGGTAACTAATTCATATGACCGCAATCATTTACCTGTCCTTACCAATGGAACATCTGTTTTCTGTCACAGCATACAGTCCTGCCAAGCCTTTGACTGTGTCTTATATTCCTTTACCTATAGGAGGTACACCGAATCCAACACCGGCAGTGCCAGTGGTCCCAGTGGATAGACCTGTCCGTGAACAGTTCTATGCCAGTGGACACTTTTTCTTTGAGTACCTGGTGGTGGTCAGCCTCAAAAAGAAGGAGGGTGGTGTCTATGGGCCGCAGATCACCTACCAATTCCCCAAGGTCAGCCAGCCCCTCCCTCTCCTTGTCAATCACTGCCTGGTCAAGGTGTCTGACATTAGGTAGGCAGGTGGGCATTTAGGTGGCATCTGTGAGTGTAGTTTGAGTGCAACTGACAAGGGGTGGGTTCCGTTATTTGTGATGGGCAGTAAATGGGCAGAGAACTGGAGTGGGTGGATTTTAATGGCCTGAAGTAGACCATGTTTTGTTTTTAGCGTGACGGGATGATAAGGTGCCAGAAGGAGGAAGAAGAAAAGATTCTGAAGGCCATCACTCTCTTCTGCTTCCCTGAGGGCATCAAGTGGGCCCCCTTGACAGACTACCGCAGGTAAGGGGGGGTTGCCTCGCCTCGCCTGCCTACCCTCTCCTCTCAGCTAAGCTGCTTGACCACAAAGTGGAGCAGCTTTCGCAAGGCTTCCTTTCTCACACTCTGGCTTTAGCCCACATTACACACTCAACTGTACGCTTTCTATAGGCTACCTAGCCCTTAAAATTAACAAAACAATTAAATATGTAGACCACTTATGGGGTAGTTAAATTAATACAGGATGACAGTAGTATGGGATATACTAATGTAACATGTTGTGTAGATACAAAGAATTGTAATAAATAGCACATTAAATTTTTCCCCACATCCTGTTAAAAAGTAAAACAAACAAGAAACCACATTTAACGACTTCCTTTATAATGTAACTTCAGCCTGCTAGGGAGCTCAGATTGATTTCTCCCTATCTCTCTCTCTCTTTACGTTTTTTTGAAAACTTAGTTTATCCATAGCCTTTGACTTTGTTAATTAATCTCAATTAACAAGGTTGTTATAAAATATTCGTTCATGGTAATTTAAGCTAATTCACAAAACAAGATAATGTATTATGAAAAACTTTTAATAATTGAAATGTTCAGAGAATAACAAACACACTTACCTTGGTGTCAGTTACCTTAGCAACTTATAAACAGTATCCATAGTATCATGTGTAATAAAATAGAATCTACACTCATCATCAATAGTGAGAATCTCTTTTGGCTGGCTACCTTAGTCCTTAGACATAAAACAACGTCTCAGAGAATGAATGTGTGCTTTCTATCTGCCCATCTACACAGCGAGACCTTCTCGTTCGTTTTAACAGACATAGATGGGAGGAGGAAGAATGGCTACTGCAGGAGGTTACTGGTAACTACCTCCTCAGTTTATACTTCTCATGTTGTTCATTGGGCATCTCGATATGTAAAAATATTTTTTTTTACAAATTTATTCTCAATGGACCAATTGCAATAAACTTTTACTCAGTCACAGCGCTGAGTTAGCCTTTTCACGGTCAACTTCTGCATAAAGCTGTTTGTTTTTTTTCCTACAAAAATGAATTGGTATTCAATTTTCAAACTGATTTGATGAATTAACTACTACCTTCTACCAATAGGATTTTCAAACTCTCACTTCAAACAAATCTTTTACCTGCTCTTCTTCCTTATGTAGCCCCATGGTAATGGAGCCCGCCCTCCAGAGGCCTACTGCATCATCAGCCGATTGGCCTGTTTTGGACTTTTCTCCAAGGTAACAAGTAGGCCACATGTCTTATTTCTGACCAGTGAATGACTTCACCACATTTTCTGGGGCAAAGCTGGGTAGTAACTAAAGGCATTCAGCTGATTTTTGCTTCAGCATCCAAGCTCCGATGCTACATGTAGTTTAGTTTTATGCCCCTGTGCATATGGGCACCGACCCAACCCAATTAAACACAACCAGGGTTGTGGAGGAAAATTTAACTCTATTCATTTTATATAGCGCCTTTTGGGGATCACAAAGTGCTTTACATACATAGATGACCAATCAAAAATATTATAATCAGCAATTGGAACAGAATTTTATGGTTACATAAATAACATAAACGGATAGAAACCCACACAGAACTAAAAACAGATTAAAAAGGCATTTTAAAAAGATATTTTTTAAAAGAGATGTTATATATATATATATATATATATATATATATATATATGTATATATGTATATATGTATATATGTGTGTATATATATGTATATGTAACAAGACGCATAAAATGTGGGTGATATGAGCCGAGGTTCAAAGTAGGATTCTGCATTCGGGACCCTGATCCTTTGCAGGAGGTAACCAGAGACCCCCTGAAAAAATATATTGCATTAATTGATGCAAGTGGTAATTGACTCATTAATAAGTTTTTCATTAACAACAGCAAAATGCGATGATCAGTTTAATGTTTAATGAGAATTTGTGTTGATGCTTGTTGACACAATTTAGCCTATTAATAGCACATATTATTTAGCTAGCCAACCATCTGTCCTTAATGCACAAAAACAAAAGAGCAGTTTTAATAGTTAGTGGTTTGATACAATTAGTTGTAAACGATAACACTTGACTAAACAAGTACATATGAGAGGTATAACAGCAGATTATAACAGAAAATATTGGACTACCTTAATTTTGCTAATGCAGGTTGCTGTGCAGAAACTGTTTTGATTTTAACTCGGTTCTCCTCTCTTGCAAAACAAACCCTGTAGCTAAAGTTTTTTTTTTTTTTTACTGGATGCTGGAATTGGCAGTACAGATTGAGAAATTTTGGTTAAATTGGGGAAGGTTGTACATACATTCTGTCACAAAAGGAGGTCTAAGTTGTCTTGTTTTGATGCCTTGTGCTCAATATAATACTTGAAGTAGAGACTCTTCATTGCGAGAATCTTCTACATAAGATAAATCATCTCTCAATACTTTTCCTTCTTAGCTGGCCTGACAGATGATTTCTGTGATTGTTTATGTTTGTAAACAAGCTTTGGGTGTAAAAATATGGCAACTTTATGCAAGATCTTAATCTCTGAGTTATCTATTAGAGCAGATACATTTCTATTTCAATAAATTAATGGTAAGGCTGTCATTTGAGGATGGTTAGCGGTGTCATTTCAGAATTTCAAACCACACAACCACAAGGTGAAATGTTGGAATTTGGGAAGCTTTGAATTATATGGTTGCCTCTTGGAATCGCTGGAGGACAGACTCAAAAGATCCCAGGATCCCTGCACTCATTTAATTGAGACTGTTGTCAAGGACTGTACAGATGTCTTTGTAAGGAGAACAAGCATCATATGGAGCATGTTTCAAGCAGCATGTTTTAACCAATGCTTATAATGGCCGTTTTTAGTCTGCTTTAAAGCTTGGAATGTTTAAAGTCGTGTGTTTTTGCACTCACAACCTCAGAACCTGAGACATTCTGCTCACTTGGTTTATTGCCAGTGTGTTTTTGCAACACTGAGTTGGCCTTCTTAATTAAGTTCTTAATTGTGATGCTTCTAAGAGCTGACACACGTTAGACCCCTGATTTCTATCATATACCAGTTATGAAAACAAAATAATAGTTTTTACCTCTGTTATGCCTACACTAGTACTTTTTATGTTTTCCCCAGTTGTGTTTAAGGTGTTGTTCCATTTAGTGGTACGCAGCACACTTTAATATAATGTGATATAGTCAAATAAAGGTAACTGATTTTCAGGAGATTTTCAGATTAGAGGAGATTTGTCAAATTTCTTCACTGTATGTGGTGGCGGGGTTCATAGCGATTCAAATGCAAACAATTACCGATTCAAAATTAAAAAAAAAAGTTAAATATATTGTAGACAGGATTGCATGGGCTTTTTATTCAATTAGTTTTAATTATTTAGTTGTTTTTTTTGAATGAGTTATCCTAGCCCATCTGGTAATGTTTTAAGTCAGAGGTACATGGTATTGTTTAACAGTCTAGACAGTTCTACATTGTCTTCACCTTTCGTAGTTTTGAGAGAGGCTTTATTCAGACCATGATATGCATCAACACAGAGCCAATCGGTTCTCAGAACTAAAGTTTCTTAGGATTATTTTCCACTCCCTTATCTGTTGCAGATCTTTGATGAAGTAGAGAAGCGGAGACAGATCTCCATGGCGATGATCTATCCTTTCATGCAGAGTCTGCGGGAGGCGCCGTTTCCTGCCCCAGGAAACACAGTGAAGATCAAAAGCTTTATCCCCGAGTCTGGCACTGAGGTGATTTGCCTGATACACTCTGACTCTGGTCTGACTTGGTTTTGACACTTTGTTCAATCAGAGTTTGTTTGAATGGGGTAGCTGTGCTCATAATACTCAGTTAAAACATAATACATTTAATTAATTTTGCAGATTGTCTCATCCCTAACTTACAGGTGCATGCACCCATGTAAAACAAAGCAAACTAATGTTTCATGTATGTTAACAGAATACTAGAATTACAACAGTGCCATGCACTCTTGAGTTATGGTGCAAACCTTCTGTTTGCAGTCGTGTGTCCCATCAGAAACTTTGGGGATAGGACAGATGTTTATGAAAGTGAGTTCTCCTGGTATTCTCCCGCTCAGATCATCAGCATGACGCGGCCACTGGACTCGTGGCTGGAGCATGTGAACTTCCGCACCTTGTTCCACTGTCTGACAGATGAGCAGGTGCTGCTGGTATTTGCTGCCACCGTGCTGGAACGACGCATCATCTTCATTGCAGAGGAGCTCAGGTATGCCAGCCCAGCATTTTAGAAATTAGACATCCTCGCACCCAGAACACAAATACAATTGGCCAAGTCTAACCCAGTTGAGTCGGAGCAGAGGTCTTGGAAAATATACTGAGATGGAAGCATAAACAGCCTAATTTTAAGTTGGATCCCTGTTATCTCTCTCCTTCCCTTTCAGTACCCTCTCACAAGTGATAAATGCGGTGGCTGCTCTACTCTACCCCTTTGTCTGGCAGCACACCTTCATCTCAATTGTCCCGGAAATCCTCATTGATGTCGTCATGGCACCTACTCCCTACCTGCTGGGGGTGCAGAAACACATGTTGGACTATGTCACAGATCAGAGTGATGTGAGTGTTCTTTAATGCAAACATTTCTGTTACACTCAGGGCAATGGGGGCAGAAAGAAAATAGACTAGGCTGGGTTTTGCTGGATTTAGACAAGACTTGAAGTGGGCCTATTAGGCTCTGCTTGTCTCGACTCTTGTGGTTCTGGGAGTATGCAGAGGGCCCAAGAGTTTACCATGAGTCATAATCTCTGGTTCCTTCCTGACTGAACAGGACATGATGATGAGTAGATACAATACCTGGGGAAATTATCAAGTAATGTGGCTACGTGCCAAACCTTTTTCAGCACTTCTTATACAGATTACTACCAACCATGTTGTGAAAGTGTTCAACAACAAAATTGAGAGCGGTGATTATAACATTATTACATACTCATTGGACAGATTTCTCACTGTCAGCATGCATCTAGTACTCCAATGATGGGAAAGCCTCGTTCCTGAATTTCATTTCTAAAACATCATTAGTAGAAAGTCTGGCTTTTAAAAAAGCTTTCCATGTGAACTGTCCAAAAGATGTAGGCTTGAGTTGGGTGCCCCCCTTTTAAAGACATGCTGAAATTAAAATAATATGACTAGTAGGTTGTCTGAGACTTCAGTCCCCCTCCAGTTATGACTTTTTCTCTTTTCTAGCTGCTCGTTGTGGACTTGTCGGAAGGAGCAGAGAACAAATTCATCATGAGTGTAAGTGTCGCTGATGCAGTTGGGTTCCATTATATGAAAATAAATTTATTATTATTATAATAATAATGTCTTTAATTACAACTTCAGCACTTGTACCAAATTTTTTACTTTGGTAGAAATGACAGCGCTTTACAATAGAGGCCAATTGTATGCCCTTTATTGTGTTGTCAAAGCAGTCCGAATATGCTGTCGCGCATTCACAAGTTTTGGCTCCATTTCTGTGTCTGTCCAAAAGGTTGGCGATGAGGAGACCATCCTGCCCCCAAAACTGGAGGAGGAAATCCTGGAGGCTTTGAGAGCCAAGAGACAGAATTGCAGTAAGCAGTTAAGATGTCTGTGTTGATCTGTGTGAGTGATACAGTGCACAGTCCTCCTGTTTCTGTCCTGTTATTTTCTTTCTAGATCTACTGTGGTTAAGAACTGCATGGGGCATGGAGGTTATACTGAAGTAGGGTCTAGTTAGAGGGGAACTGTAGTTCTACCCTTGATAAACTTAATTGACATGAATTGCTTTAGTCAGTGTCCTCTGGTAGGCAGATAGATAAATAAAAACCACTCCCCAGCTGACCATTTAAGAGTAACAGACAGCACATGGTGCAACTGTGTCTTTGTGTTTGGACAGCTGCAGAAGAGCTGAACAAGGTTGTATCAGAGGCCTTCCTGCCCTTCTTCGTGATGACAGTTGGCCACTTTGCCTCCTTTGTCAAGTGGCCTGGCCCCAACCAGCCGGGTGTCTTCCAAAAGAACAGTTTCTGCAGTGCCATTGAGTCCAAGAGCATCCGTAGCTTTGTCAAGAAGTTCATTCAGACGCAAATGTTCGACCTGTTCATCCAGGAAGTGGAGCAGCAGCCTGCCACACAGGAAGGTCAGCATCTTATCTTGGCCACATGACCAATTGTATTCGTAGGTTTCCTTTTCACACGTCTATTTATAAGGCAAACTAATTCTGAATAGGAGAAATTAAGAGTTCAGTGACTGAGTGCTGTCTTTTTGATTTTATTGTCTCGTCACCCATTCCCCTTGCTGCTCAGCCTTAATTTATTTTAACAGAGGGTGTTTGGAACTTGGAATGAAAATGAATTTGATTTTAATGATTGGTTTTGTGTGTTGTCACTTTCTTAGGATATTTTCACAGAAAAATATTTGAATACCAGAAAATGAAGAAGGAAAAGACAAAAAAATAGAAGAATGAATGCAGAACGGGATAGGAGTGTGTTACCATTTAAAAAGATTGTAAATATACAGGTTTTGTAAATAACTATTTTTAGTTTTTTGGCCAATAAAATACCTGTTTTTTTTAAACTTGCATATAGTTATAAAGGTTTAAGTTCGAACTTTTCCATAATGCCAAGTAGATGGTGCATTGGAGAGGACTGTTTTTGCGCCCTTTTTGTACTTCAGGCACTTTTTGTTTAACAGGGGGTATGGCTTGGCTTTTCACAGTTCCAATCAACACAAGAGGAGAAAATAATGAAATAAAGTATTTGAAATAAAGGTATGGTTGTTCTCTATTTATGTTCAATGTTTGTACAGAGGTAATGATTTGAAAGCTGTCCTTACTTCAAACCAATCAGAACTACTGTAAAATAGGCTTTGTGAAGTTATCTTTTAATACTTGGAGTCTGTCCACCAAGAGGAATCACTGTAGCCAGAAATCTCCGGAACATTTGAAATGGAAAAGTGATGAGTTTATTGTGATGAAAGATTACAATGGTGCATAAAGCTACAATATGTAAGCTTCCATAAAAATGTACTTACTAATTAAATTTATAGGTCTACACAATAATCCTAACATAAATAGTGTCTCTGCTAGCCAGGGCCCAGGTAGGATACTAGGTAACCATTGTGTCAAATTCCCTACCGATATCTGCTTCCTGTCAACGCAAGTAGCCTCCTGGTGGAGAGATACCCAGCTGCAAGAGGACTGGCTCTCCTTTTTCTATTGTATATGGCACAGTTCAGTGGGTGTCTGTTGGAGAACACACATTGGAGTGGGAACACAAAAAGTCAGGTTTTTCTATTGATTTAATACATCAGAGCTAGGTGTCATGTGTGCTGTTTTTAAAATGCCAGTCATATCAAAACGTGCATGTGAAAAAAGGTGTTGGCTATTAATACAAGTAGCACACTTCAGAATAAAGATTAAAAACTACAAAATATATTTAGTCAATTTAAAGTAATGAACACTGTTTTGTTTATATATATATATATATGAGTCATAATCTGTACCATTCTGCCATTAATCTGGTATATTCCTTTCAAGGTTCTGGTTTGTATTTTCAGGTCCCATGAAAAATGGGAATGCGCTTTCCCATAACACCGACACTGAATGAAACCGAGCCCACCCAACTGTGAACTACAGTTCAAACATTTTTACAAACCCACAACATTAATCTAAGAATACATCATAAACACTCTTAGCAATGTATCCTCACCAAGACGTTACCATCAGTATGTACTGGTCGATGATAGCTGGTCAGCATCTTGTAAGCCTCAGTGTCCAAGCCCCCTAGCCAATGTCCCATTTAAGACTTCCACTCACTCAACGCTACACAACTGAATATAGCCAGACCTTTTAAAAACAATGACAGACAGAATTGGTACCTGCTATAGTAAGAAGTCATCAGTGTGATCAAAGACAGATCACTCACACTTCTCTAACAGTAGAAAGCCACAGAATTACAACCCATTTTTATATGATGCCTCCATAAGATTTAATTATGTATTTAATTTAATTATTGTAAATATTTTAAAATATATTTAATGTTTTTTTAACATAGACATTCCCAACCCCTAGTGCAGTAGTTTTCAATCCTAGTCCTATTTGCACATTTATTAGGCTTGACTAAGTTGTTGACTGTAAATTGGCCTCAACATTATCTGGTTTGAGTTTTTGTGTGTAAGATGATGTTTTAGGTGGATACCAAGAAAGTTAAGCTCCTATGCTCTTTAATACATCTTAATTTGTACCTAGATTTGTACATTATTAAAAATGCATAACCAAGTTCATTGTGGAATGTGATGTGTTCCAAACTGATTAATCAATTAAAAGACCAATTAATGTTGTATTACTAAAATCACAAATTTAAGAGCAACAAAGACCATCAGCTGGGGTAATATATGATTTCAGAAGCATATGAAAAAAATCTAAAAAGAGGTGGGACTAAAATATTCCATATACACAACATAGTCTATTAACAATTAGTGGTGATACTAATCAAGAGATGTCAGTTTAGTTTAGTTTAGCATTTTAAAGTAACAAAAAAATATTTGCAAGTAACTATGTTGGTAAAGGTCAACCTTGAAATCCAGATCATATGATTTGCTGATTATTAAAAGAAGAGCACAGTAGTGAAGCAGAGTCATCAGAGCACCCCCCTGCTTTCATGGGTGGGAATCCACACGGTTCCATTTTGGCTTCTCAAACCAGACTTACACATGTGGCCTAGTTAATGAAGCGTCAGACAAAAAAGTTAGCAAGAAAAGCTTTGATTAGTGAAGTTTGAGACAGAATCATCTGTGTGTTAAGACTGCCATTATGTGCCAACAGTCCTGGAGGGGTTCACTGTTGGCTATAACTGCTAAGTGTCACAGCACCCAAGGCCTACATGCCAAAAGGGACACCATGCTCAGATGCCTCCAGCAAGCAGTGGCGACCTCTCTCCTTGGTTTACGTTGTAGCGTGGCGAGTCATACAGGTGATTGCTCTGCAGGTCGGCCTCCGCTCGCAGTGTTATTTTCTAGGCAAAAAGGTTGGTTTGTCATGTTTATTTTCACAATAATTGTGAGAGCTGACTGTTCTCACCTATTTCAAAACAAACTCAGTGTTAAACAAGACCAGAGAAAAGGGCAAGAGTGTAGAATATATTTTTAGGTACTTAAGATCTACGAGGTCTTGATTAAAGTACATTCAGGCTCATAACTAAAACATAAAAAACAAAACTAAAACTAAAATATAGCGCTTCAAAATGGACAGATGGGTACCAAATTCGGGTGACTATCAGTCAGTTTGCGTTGAATATTTATCTGGTTGTGTAAAAAATTATGTACACTGGCTAGGTGTTAACCAGTTACCAGAGCTGTACAAATGGCAAACTAGCTTAAAAGATAGTTTTGGGACGCTGCGTAAAATGCAAATAAAAACAGAATGCAATGATGTGCAAATCATTTAATCCCTATATTTAAATAGTATATTTAAAATAGTACGAAGACAATATATCAAATGTTGAAACTGAAACTGAAAATGCCCATTTTGAATTTGATGCCAGCAACACGCATGTTTACCACTGTGTTGCATCACCTCTTCTTTTAACAACGCTCTGTAAGTGTTTGGGAACTAAGGAGACCAATTGCTGTATTTTTGAAAGTAAAATGTTTTCCCATTCTTGCTTGATATAGGATTTCAGTTGCTCAACAGTTCCGGGTCTCCTTTGTTGTATTTTTCATTTCATAATGCGGCAAATGTTTTCAATTGGTGTCAGGTCTGGATTGCAGGCACTATGGAGCCATGCTGTTGTGATATGTGCAGAATGTGGTTTGGCATTGTCTTGCTGAAATAAGCAAGGCCTACCTTGAAAAAGACGTCGTCTGGATGGCAGCAGATGTTGCTCCAAAAACTGTATATATTGTTCAGCATTAATGGTGCCTTCACAGACGCTGGCTTCTGAACTGTGCGCTGATAACAAGACGGATGGTCCCCCTCCTCTTTAGCCCGAAGGACTCGGCATCCATGATTCCCAAAAATAATTTAAAATTTTCATTTAGACCACAGGACAGTTTTACTTTTTGGGCCCAGAGAAAGCGGCGGCGTTTCTGGATCTTGTTAATATATAGTTTCTTTTTTGCATGGTAGATTTTTTACTTGCATTTGTGGATACAGCGACGACAATGGTTTTTGGATGTGTTCTGAGCCCATTCAGTGATTTCCACTACAGAATCGTGTCTGTTTTTAATGCAGTACCGGCTGAGAGCTCGAAGATCATGGCCATATTGGTTTTCGGCCTTGTCCCTTACAGAGATTTCTCCTGATTCTCTGAATCATTTAATGATAATATGCACCGTAGATGATGAGATCCCCAAACTTAGCAATTTTACGTTGAGAAACGTTATTCTTAAATTGTTGCAGTATTTGCCCACGCAGTCTTTCCCAGAGTGGTGAACTCCTCCCCATCTTTACTTCTGAAAGACTCATCCTCTCTGGGATGCTCTTTTTATAACCAATGATGTTACTGACCTGTTGCCAATTAACTTAATTAGTTGTGAGACGTTCCACCAGGTTTTTTTTTTTTTAATTATATCGAACTTTTCCAGTCTTGTGTTGCCCCTGTCCCAACTTTTTTGAAGCATGTTGCTGGCATAAAATTCAAAGTGGGCATATATTTTTCAGGAAACAACATTTCTCAATTTGATATGTTGTCTTTGTACTATTTTTTATTAAATATAGGGATTAAATGATCATTGCATTGCATTATTTGGAGTTTATGCATCGTCCCAATTTTTTTGGAAACGGGGTTGTACATTATACATTTTATTCAGATCAAAGCTAGCTAGCCAGGTCATTTCTTTTTGATCTGAGAGATATAATAGCAACCTGAAGTGTTGGCTGAACAGAAGAAAATTAAAAATAGTGAGTGGACAGGCACAATAAATCAGCATTTCCTGTTTTTATTTTCCATCCCAAATTTAAATTGACACTGATGAATGACACTGATTTAATATTAAAGGCCCCTTTGACCATATATTTGTCACCTGCCATTACATACTTGTCAGTGCGTAAATCTAACTATAGTATTACAGTAACCCTAAAGTTTCTCTTACCTGGAAGTCACGGATGTAGGTAAGGAAAAAGCTGATGAAGGAGAAGGCCAGAGACCACTCTGAGATAGTGCTGATGATGTGGGCGGAGTATCCCTGTCACTCATAAAAAGGACACTGTAGTTAGCACCTCTGGTCTCGTTCCAGGCTTTCCATTTATTATGATTTTTTAAAATGATAATAATTCTAATGCCAGACGCAGTCTATTATGCCAATCAATTGCATCCACCTCTACACACACTCATACACATTCACAGCCATACACTCTCATTCACCCCTGTACACAGCCACACATACGCTCTCATATACCTTCACTCACAGGCGCACACTGTCATACACACTAACTCGTAGTCGCACACTCTCATAAATTCACAGCCATACCCCCTCAAACACCCTCACTCACAGCCGCTTGCTGTCATACACATTCATTGCAGCACGCTGTCATACATATCCACACGCTGTCATACACACTCACTCGCAGCCAAACGCTCTCATACACATTCACTTACAGCGGCACATTGTAATACACAGTCACTCACAGCCGCACGCTCTCATAACCTCTCACTCACAGCCGCACGCTGTCATACGCCCCCACTCGCAGCCACACGCTCTCGAACGGCCTCACTCGCAGCCGCACGCTCTCGTACGCCCGCACTCGCAGCCGCACGCTCTCGTACGCCCGCACTCGCAGCCGCACGCTCTCGTACACCCACACCCGCACCCTCTCATAAACCCTAACTCACAGCCGCACGCTCTCATACACACTCACTCATAGCCGCACGCTCTCATACACCCTTACTTAGGATGTTTGACGGTGTGTAAAACACTGCCATTCATGTTTACCGTCTCTCCTGGGATCCAGTGGAGCTTCTTGTTCACAGCCACCCCGGGCAAGCTGCCATACATGATGACAGATGATATGAACACTGAGAGGAGAAGGTTAAGGGTTAAAGCCTCTTGGGGGTGCTGACACCCACCATTGGTTCTAGGGTTTGAAGGAACATGAATTAAGTCGGTAGACATACATGGTCATCAAAGCCATGCTGTAAACACTCTAGACTCTAGATACACTGGCACCTCGGTAATGGATAATATTCTTTCCTTTTACAGTTTTAAATACAATTATCACATTTCTCTCTTCCTACTATGGTATTAAAAGACTACTTAATTTTGCAGTCATTAACTGTGGAAATCCTTATGATAATTGGGTATTGAGATTTTGCTGGAAGTTAATTAATTGGTTCAGTCACTCAACTAAAATGTGTACTTGTGTTTAAAGGATATATTTGCATTCTCGTGTTTAATGGAGGACAGGTACTAAAAAGAATTTGCGATTCCAATAAATGAATAAATAAATAAAGACTGTCAGATGCACTCTAGTGGAAGAGAGGATACTTATTACTAGATTATTTATAATTATGTATAACTTTACCATAATCAATTTAGCAATCTCTACTCTCTTTCCTTCAGCAGCATGGCTGACAATATACCTTTTTCCCTCAGCAATATGACTGCTCATCTTCCTTCACCTTTAAGTAGTATGTCTTGCCATCTTCCCACCCTGTTTGGGAAAGGATACTGCTGATGATGCTGACAGAAGTCCACAGCCCCACCCCAAGCCGTGCCCAGAAGATGCCCATCCCATGGACATGCGGGTGCATGCGGTAAGACATTAGGGTCTGCACTAGGATGTACAGCGCACCAATGCCAAAGGTCAACACTGCACCCAACAGGTGCATGGAGAACAAGGTGGTTTTCTGTGATTAACAAATGCAAAGAGGAAAGATGAGGAGCTATCAAGAGAGAGCAAGAGAAAAAGAAAAAGAATGGAACAGGAAAAGGAGTGGTACAGAGAAACTCATAACCGTGGACATATTCAACTATAGACATCAGCTGTATTTTGATAATCTATTAAGTCGAAGTAACCTGTCCTAAATAGGAAAAATCTCTACCCAGTAACAAAAGTTGCTTTCTTTCAAAGGTAAAAAAAAAAAAAAGAAGAAAGAATGTGGTCATGCCTGAAAGTTGGCGACGACACACATCCCGAAGGAGCTTGTGCAGCCCAGAACCATCCCCAGGATGTTAACCCGATGGAGTCCAAACTCTTCTGGTGACAACAGGGCCTGCACCTGCTTGTATCGCACGTACACAGTCGCAAAACCTACAAGATGAGTCACAGGAAGTAGCACAAAATGTTTGATCTCTATCCAAAACATGTTCAAGGACACTATCACAAGCATCATACAACAAAAGCATAGATACGTTTGAGGAGAAAAAATAAAACTAGTTAGAGATAGTGGTCTGTATTACTGTTTAAAACACAAGACAAGATTCTGCTTCACTGAGTCACAGAAAATGTTGCTGTCGTTTAAACAGAGGCTAACAGAACATTATTCTTGGGTTATACTGGGCAAGGACATCAGAACAGTGAAGGGAAAAAATAAAATCGACTTGTACCTAAGAAAGCAGACACGTCAAGCATTATCCCAAAAACGCAACGCTCCGGAGCCACGGTTCCAGTGTCGCTACAAACAACACAAAAAGATAAAGAGAAAAATGATACAGCCCCCACTTTACCATATAAGGATAAGGACCAAGAACAGACCAAAACATATTGTAAAAATATTCATTACTCTCCAAAGACTGCATCAAATTATTGAAAAATAAATACACAAAATTATCTACACAGACACAAATTTATCTACATAAGATCATGCTACATGGCTAGCAAGGCCAAATCAAGTTTAGCTTGAAGATGGAGAAATTTTTCCAGAGGTGGGTGCCCAGGAGTTAAGCAGGATCGAAGGGTTATATAAGCTGTTACTTTTGGGCAGCTGGTGGTGTAGTGGTGACAGACTTGTAACCAAAAATCACACCCCAGCTCATGTATACTTGAGCAAGATCCTTAACCAAACTGCTTTACTAAATATCCAACTGTATAAGTGGATGCATGCAGAAAATGTAAGCTAAAGTTGTGAGAAAAGGTTCTTGAACTATTTCAAGTTACCTGCATAAATGGCTCCTAAAATGAAAGGCTAATAAGTTGAATAGCCTACTTTTACATAAAGTTATACAATAAAGACAATAGCCTATGCAGAATAAACCAATCAAATGCAAGTCCAGTTTTATTTCAGTTAATGTCACAACTGTCCGCTTTTTAAGTATACAACCCCGCTTCATAACTCCTCAATCCTAAACCCTTCGATCCAGTTACTTAACTCCTGGCCACCAACCTCCGCTTCTTGTTTCCTTTTTGCTAGAATGGCACCTCATTGTACAATACTCTACAGGGCCGCTCTGATCTCTGCCATCGTCTCACCTGATGTATGGCACCAGCGGATCCACATGCCTCAGCACCACAGCGGTGATGTAGGCGAAAATAAAGGTAGACGAGGTCCATACTACCAGCGCTGCAGGCAGAGCGCACATGCCCTGCTGAAACCACCACATTTCCACAGGTGGGGGTAGTCAAAGTACTCAAATCACTGAAGCGATTGGTAGAAATCTGATGAATACATAAATTTTATTTTTGCATTATGGAATGTACCGTAATAACCTAAATGTTTTATTAATTTAACTAAACTATGTTTGAAATTATGTAATATAATAGACTGCAATCCAATGTAACTGATGCAGATTAGCGTGCCTTAAAGAATATGATGCTAGCGTCAACATTGATTACATACACAAAGAATATTATGAGAACAATTAACATAATACTTAATTAGTCGCACGGCAGCGAAAATATTAACCGGCAGTAAATATTAAACAACCAAAACACCCAATTACCATATTCAATTATAAAAGTATAGTATACTGTAAATAAGCTTCATGGAAATTACAAGTTCAGGTAACAGTAATCTACATGGAAATTTAAAAGTATCTGCATTTACAAGTAATATATTTAATAGGAAAGATAACAATAAGGTTGCATGTTTACCTTTGTATATAGTAATATCCTGCTGTCATGTCATGATGCCGACGTAGTAATTTGTTATTAAAGCACATATGGAAAACCAAACTAGCATGAATACGCACCTTTAATAAGTATCTGTGTTTCTTTGGCTATAATTAAAAAGACATGACAGGAAAGTACCATGAAAAATGTTACTTCCTTGAACTAAGAGCTACCGTCATCCTCTGCGGTGAGCTAATTCCAATGGCAATTATTTTCGAAAATTAGTTAAGATAGACGGTTTTTTTCCTATTTGCGGCATCATGTGTTCATTCACAAGCAAGTGAAACGTAAGTTTTAACGTTAGTATATTATTTTAACAAAACGGTGGACGGAAGCGCGACCAGAATCCGTCAGCAAAATTCATTGCCCTTTTTTGGGACGCCAGCGCCATCTAGTTAGTATTGATGGTTAAGTGGATGCGATAACAGATGTAGCAACAATTAACCAAATCAACTTGGAACGTTTTCAAAAATAACAAACATGTAACAACGGTTTTGCGGCAAGGTTTAAACATGTGACACGTTAATGGCATAACCGATGTGGAGGGATTGACCTGTCTTTTTAATCTCGAACCAAGGCGTCGTAGGTGTTTTGTCGAAGAGATAGAGGCAGTTCATCCTTCAACACTTTAATGGAATTGAGGGGAACTAGAAAAGTTGGTTGTCTTTTATTCAAACGTGACATCTGTCACTTAGTCGGTGCTGGGCGCCGTGGACAGGCTAATCTCCTAGTGATGAGTACTTTACAGCATGCGTTTTTCTCACAGTTTTTAGGTTTGGTTAATTTATGCGGGTTGCTGTGGATGCAGGTGTGGTGTGCTGCTCTTGAATACTTCTTTGGAAGGCTGCCCCTCCACGACAATGCTCAGCTCTGCAATTAGGATTAGAGTTTCACGTTAATTATTTTTAACTTGATATTATGTTTCGTATAATGAAGGCTCAGTGAGATGTTCAACTCTTTAGTTGTGTGGATTCTTCTGAATTTATTACATTTGAAGTGAGTGGAAACCTGTCTCTGCTCCTTTATAAGCACAACTGAACCTCTGTGACCTAGTTCGTTTGGTGGTGTAAACTTAAACATTTCAAATTGAAGACCACTTTCTGTTTCTATGCTCATGCCAAACAAATACCCCTCCTCCACTGACTCCAGACTCACCCACCGCTGATTCTCAGTACCAAGCTACGGGAGGACTTTGTGGCCGAAGGCCCTTAACCAACAATGCACATGGCGTTTTTGTTAATGGGAACACACACACACACACATAAATTAATCAATCAGGTGTAGACATAAGTTATAAATTCCCATGCAACCTCCTGCCATAGCCCTCCTGTTATAGGACTTAGTCAGAGGCCAGCACCTGGCTACAATAACAAGGGGCGGAAGCTAACTTCCTTTTTAAGGAACTTTAACTTTTTAAAGGGCTCGGTAATAATAAACATTAAAAAGTTTAGGCGGCAGACACACAGGACTGGCAACATAAAATTTAAAAATAACAAAAACATGAGCCTTGGCTGATAGGGCCCCAACAAGCCATGGACACAACAAAGGAAACGACAAAGGATTACACCACAACAAAAACACAAGGAGCCAGGGAGGAATGCTTGAATTTGACCTCCTTCACGATCACATCTGGTTGCAAGCTGTTTAAGGTTAAGGTTGTCCCAATCGACAGTCACCTTCATTACGCCCTAGTTCCTGGGAAGCGATAACCCAAGTACAATGATCACTGTGAAGGGTGAAGCACAAATTATTCCCATCTGAGAACTACCTTATGGCATCAGATAAAAGCACCAGATGAAAAAAGCGCCAGATAACCAGATAAAAGCGCTGGAATCATTGAACCACCAGTCATGCGGTTATGCAAGACGTGCTGTCTTGGTTGCGACCACCTAACACAGTCACAAAGAAGCCAACTTTGAGCTGTTCCCCGCATTGACAAGGCCCTAGATGCATTGACAGTTCAAGCTAGTTCGGCTCACTCTACCTGCACAGTAGCCATTGCCTTTTCCATTAGTCAGGGGGAGTGAGGAGGACAGCTACAGACGCAACAGGAAATGACTCTGAACATTGTTCAGTACTGTGCTGGTCTGGCCAACCTGTGAAGAGTAAATAAATTCTATTCATCTACATTTGTGTAATTCATTATTACACTTAATGCAGCTTATGGTAGAACAGCAGGGGTACCTTTTGGTCACCTCTAGTGATAGAGCTGTACCGTTCGTTAGAAGGACAGGCAGAATTAATCTGTTAAACTTGTTAACAAAGCTTGGAAATGGGAAACAGGGACATTAAAAAATGTGGCACACAATATGACACTGCGGCATGGCACCGGAAATAGAAGCTTTGCATGTTAAATTAATGTTAAACAAACTTTCAGTGCACACACTGTTCTGGGCATAATTCAAGGTATTTGGCCTGCAGTAGGAATCAAACTGAACGCAAAAAAAATCCTAAAACATGCAAGAGACTCAAATGCACAGTGTCACAGCTGGTGAAATTTGGAAAATAACAAGGGAGTTAAGAGGTAGTTATACATAGCAAATATAGAGTAATTATATGGACAACATAGTGTTCAACGAAATGCCATTTGACTGATGCAAAATGTGGAAAAACGATAAAGGTCAGAAAACAATCATTATGATCAAAATTGGAAAGTAATATCTGTACCATCTTTAAACAAAGAACATTGAAAAATATCTTCTCATGGAAAAACAAGACCACATTCAATGGAATGTTTAGAAGGGAGAATGGAAAATACTACCACCAATGCCAAAATTAAAATGTTTGCCAAAGCTATTATTCACCCCCCTTGGATGTTTTCATAATTTATTTGATTTAAATATTGAATCGTAGTGAACTTCATTTGACACTGATCAATAGAAAAAGACAACAAATAAATATAAAACTCAACATAATTAGTTGCATAAGTATTCACCCCTTTTAAGTCAGTATTTAGTAGATGCACCTTTGGCAGTAATTACAACTTTGAGCCTATGTGGATAGGGCTATATCAACTTGGCACACCTGGACACTGCAATTTTCCCCCATTCCTCTTTGTAAAACTGCTCAAGCTCCGTCAGGATGCATGGGGATCGTGAGTGCACAGCCTTTTTCAAGTCCATCCACAGATTCTCAATTGGGTTTAGGTCTGGACTCTGACTTGGCCACTCCAGGACATTAACATTGTTGTTTCAAACCATTCTTGTGTAGCTTTGACTGAATGCTTGAGATCGTTGTTTTGCTGGAAAACAAAGTTTCAGATCTCTTGCAGACTGCATCAGGTTTTTCTCCAGGATTTCCCTGTATTTTGCAGCATAAATTCTACCTTCTACCTTTACAAACCTTCCAGGAGATTATGTGAATAGTAAGTTTTTCCACAGCATTAATGTGCAGGTAGGCCCAAATAGTAGCCTTTAGCATTCCAAACGAAATAATTCACAATACAGCTACTGCAGCTAATTACTGTTCTGCACTGTGAAGATATATGAGATTCTGCCCACATCATCAGCAGCGTGGAAGCAAAGTGGCCTGGGTCTGTGCATGACTCGCAAATCTAGCGCTCAGTGTACACTCACAAAAGATTTGCAAGTGGTGAGTTTATATACACTATATGGAAAAAAGTATTGGGACACCTACACATTACACCTACAGGAGCTTTTATGACATCCCATTCTAAATCCATAGGTATTAATATCGAGTTGGTCCCCCCTTTGCAGCTATAACAGCTTCCACTCTTCTGGGAAGGCTTTCAGAAGAGCATCTGTGAGGTCAGACACTGATGTTGGACGAGAGGGCCTGGCTCGCAATCTCCATTCTAGTTCATGCCAAAAGGTGTTCGATAGGGTTGAGGTCAGGGCTCTGTGCGGGCCAGTCAAGTTCTTCCACCCCAAACTCATCCAACCAAGCCTTTATGGACCTTACTTTGTACACTGGGGCACAGTCATCCTGGAACAGAGAAGGGCCTTCCCCAAACTGTTTCCACAAATTGGGAAGCATAGAATTTTCGAAAATGTCTTGGTAAGCTGAAGCATTAACATTTCCCTTCAGTGGAACTAAGACTTATTACAGAACCACGCTCGAATTCAGTGAGCTCATTAAAACGACCCATGCTAACAGTTCCTACAGGTGTCCCAACTTTTGTTGATTACTTACAAACCCTCTGTCTGTGTAAAAGCAGTGTTGGAACAGACTGTTATTACACCCTCTTAAGCCTTATTTGGACAGTATTGTACTGCAGGAAGTAGTATATTGCTCTCATAATGGCGAGAAAATGGCAATTAACGAAGGAAGACAGACAGACCATTATAACCTTTAAAAGTGTAGGTCTTTCCTTTATAAAAATTGCAAAGAAAGCCACGGTGTAGGCGAGTACAGTTTCCTACACCATCAAAAGGCACTTGGAAACTGGAGGAAACTCCAGTAGGCGAAATGTGATTCCTCGGTGTGTGACACCAACTGTCAAAAAGGGGATGGTCAGAGGCTCTTTTGCTGGATCCAGAGTCGTCGACTTGCAGAGTGACTGACACCCTGGTATACGCCGAGTTGGTACCTCCAGGCTATGTCAGAACTACCTTAGAAGAAAATACCAAGAGGGAATGTCTCACAGTCTCCAGACTTAAACCCCATCGAGCTGGTTTGGGATGAACTGGACAGAAGGGTGAAAGCAAAGCAACCTACAAGTGCAAAACATTTGTGGGAACTTCTGCAACAGTACTGGGAAGAACTTTCCAAACAACGATTTCCATTGTAGAAAGAATGCCACCAGTGAGTTCGGCTGTTATATCTGCAAAAGGTGGCTACTTTGACGAGTCAAAAAATGTGATTAAATTGATTAGAAATCATGGATTTCTATTTCCGACAAGTGGTGAGTGCGATTCAGTGCAGGTGGTGAGTCCAGGCACCAGTCACCCAGCAATTTGTGGAAGAAGCTGGACATAAATTCAGTTGGTCTACCTTCCTCAATGTATTTCGGAATGGCAATGACAGGTTGTTCCTCCGACTGCGGTTCTCCAGATCATCGATTATAGCGCGGAGCTTGAATGTTCTCCGAGGCCTTTTCAACTCTAACAAGACGTGTTGAAAATGTTCATGTAATCCTCACGTACTTTCTCTGTGCACTCTGAGTGCACTTTTAGACCTAAGGCTTGCAATCTCATCCTGTACGACTTCATTTACGATCCGCCTGAAATCTTCAATCACTGGATAGTTGCAGCCGGGACTGCCAGGCCTCCCTTGATCAGAGTCCGGCCTTGAAGCAGACATGTTCTGATCAGCAGTGCAGATTTTCTAGCAGGGCTGATTTGGCCGCACTGCAGGGAAAAAATTATTGTACGCAAGTTAAATATAATAAAATATTAAAAGTTACGGTTGATTTGAAATAAAAATAAACAAACATCTACGTATCTATGCACTTTTAAAGAAACATGGGACCAGCGACTAGACAAACGGCAGATCAAAAATCGTAGCTTTGCCCTTGAATACAAACCAAAGATATTTTCTATGTCCCAGTGCTGTAAGTATTCTGTATAGCCATGGGTAGTTGTTTCAAGGTTAACACCTTCAACTGACAGCAATTGTTCTTACATCATTGTCTCGCTTTGGCACCAGAAACATTGCACCCGTCAAACGGTCGGAATAACCAACTATACACTTGCGCAACAGCACCTGGATTCCAGATCCAAAAAAAGCTCAGCCACTGGATCCACTACCTGCATTTGAATTACACTCTTGAAAGGCACAGACAGAGGCAGCGTCAGAAAATTATGATTGGGGGAGCTACGGGGGGGCTGGATTGTTTATAGCAGGATCTAAAGAATTTTGACGCAACAAACAATAACTAAAATTACTGAGGGTTAGCCTTTTTCAGGGGGTGCTTAAGGCCCCACTAGCCCCTCCCTCCCGCCACCACTGGGGACAGATGAAGAAACTGTAGGAAGTACCAGGTATTTACAGTGTTTATCTGGATTATCAGTGCCCAGCAATCTAAATGGTCCCGAGTGAAGGGACCCTTTGGCCTTTGGCAGCAAGCGCCAATGGCGTTGCTCAACGGCAGGAAGTCAACGGGAAAATCTACATCTCTTATTACCTGATGCTTTGCCGTGAGCTCGCCCGACAGTGCCGAGGCTCAGGTCAATACTCTCCTCAGGAATGCTACCAGGATAGTAGAGGCAAGGCTGTCCAACAGGGTTAGCGTTTGTACAGTTGACCCCACTGGTGGGAACTGGCTAAGACTCAGCTTGTCTTCCTCATGTAAGTGATTAATTGCCTCGCCTCTATTGATATGGTGGGAGCCATCATGGGGTACTGACCATTAAAAACTGATGAACTCGCCCCCTCAGTGGCAGACCGGGCTAACCCCAGAGGTTCTGATGCTCGCCGCAGGAGCAAGACCGGATTAAAGTGGTCCACCTGTATCTCAGCCTCCAGAGAGACTGATCAGACTGCAGGAGGCACAGGGTCCAGTTTGGCTGCTGGGGCAGCCAAATGTCTCTCCAGACTCACTATTGAAGCCTGCTGCTAAATCATGCGGATGAGGACATCCAATATACGAGGACCATGATCTGCAAGTACTCTTTCTATATTAAGGCAGGAGTGAGCAGGAGGAAGATAATGAAAGGAGGCAGAGGAAGAGATGGATTTCGGTCCACGGAACACACTTTTTTCATGGTAGCGCACCCTCGACAACAAAAACGTTACGCATTTGAATATTTCCTAAATAGAAAAACTGCTCACAATTCATTTAAACAACGCTGGACAATGGAAGTTTGCATTGGAAGCTATAAACCAATGCAGCAAAATATCTGCGCAATCTTACGTTTTAAAACTTCACTCAATCTCTATGGTTACACTCCTCCTTCGAGTGACGCCCGCTGGCCTGTGCACCGTTTTCCAGTCATCAGACCAAGAACTGGGAAGAAGACGCGGCCTGACGACGACCAAGGTAAGAACAATATCAAGCAAATAGAATAATTATAAGATTTGGCACTAGTCTTATAAATGGGCTAACTTGGGACAAAAATATATATCGTGCTAGGTATGATTGTGTTTCCCAATATAGGCATGCAAGTGTACGTTTTTTTCCGTTATAGTTTTTTCTAGGGCCGCCTTCTGTCTTTATGAATGATCTGAATCGGCCTAACTAGTTACTTTTAAAGTATTTTTAATTAAGTGTTCAAGTAGGTGATTACTGACAAGTGAGGAAACTAAGGTCGTTTGATTATACAGAAGTCATTACTAGCCAAGTGAATAAACAAAGAACAGAACTTCCGAGATTGAACATTTAGCTTAGCGAATGCTAGCTATCAAGTACAGTTTAGGTGAACTGCATGAAGACAAAGCAAGCCTTTTGGAATCATTCGACTATTTGCTATTTAGCAAGATGAAACTTACAAATGACTGAGTCCCAGTTGGCTTCGTTTGACAACTCAAAAATAACTTAAATTTTGATTTTAGAGCTATGTTATCATAGCTTGTTGTTTTACCTGCTTTTCGCAGACATACCCCAAAATTCAGTTCACACACAATCGTGGATTTCAATGTAATGCCTTGATATTAAGGCGAACTGCAGTCTGGGCTAGAAAAGGTAATTGACTAGACAATACCCTACTAGTTAGTATGCAGCGATTTAAGTTGTTAAGTCGTTAATGGCTTTAGGTTCGTTTCCTTAGTTGGCTACTTGGGCGCATACGAACTTCGACCAGTTTGATATATGCTCCGAAATCAATATTCATTAAAAATTGACTAACCTAAGTATCTCGTATTTTTCTGTACTTAATCATGAGAATTGCATTCGCTGCCCAATTAGCTTGGTAACTACTCAGTCGTTAAGATTATTAGGATGATGTGTTATTAAGGCAGTGGAATTGAACAAAGGTTTTCTGCATATTTAGATATAATTATGTATCTTGGGTAGAAATAGTAGATACCAACGTTAGGTGTTTTGCGGAATTAGCTTATACATTTCTTTATGAGAAAGTTTACGCTTTGACTTCAATATGATGCGAATATTTTAATACACGCTTTGAAAACAAAGCTACTGCTGGTGTGCATTGTGCGTACGAAGTTGGGGCGTGTCATTATATTGCTTTGATTGATTGAACATTCATTTGTACTTTTTTTTAACTAGCTGATGACATTATGTTGAGTAATTTGAACGAACCCCCCACGTATAAAATCGAATATCTTTAAATTGTATGAACGTTTATTGTCTAGAGTTTAGTCTTCAGTTTATTGTGTGTAATGATTTATTATTTATAGTGGGGCCTTTAATTGCTGAGTAAATACAATAACACAAGTGCAATAATTACGTTTATTTACGTTGACTAGCCTAATTCAGTCGTTCAGTTTAAGCATTTTAAAGGTGGACCTGAACATGTCACTTATATTATGTAGTCGTGATGGAAAGTCAAATAGCCAGAGGTCAAGGTGTGAAGACAAGTTAAGGCTTGAGGCTTTACAAGGTGTTTAGTGTTTTAATGGTGAATTGCACACTTTAGTGGTCTAGGAGAGGCTCAGCATCAAGGCTTTCTGGGAAAAATAGTAGTCTTGAAGAGGGTTGGATTTGGGTTAGACAGCAGAGTTTATTTGGACAGGCTAAACTGAAGATAATGATCAGCTTGGAAGACAACTTGTTTGTCAGAAATGGGAAAGGAGAGAAAAGTCTATGAATCATAATCTCTGAGTAGTTCTAGCTGGATTGAAAGCCATTAATTGAGTGTTTTACCATCAGATCAGAATTCCTCAAACTGCCTTGTGCAGATAAGTTATTGTCTTAAAATAACTTTGGGAATATACCAAAAGCAAAGCAAACATCTAAAAAATTCCTGATACTATGTAATTACATTTAGTAGATTGAACATTATTTAGTAGTATGACCTATTAAACAATGTTTATGATTAATAGAATATTTTTTTGAATCCCATCAAATTAAGGACGATGGCATAATTGTAGTATATAAACAGATGAGCAAGTGATTTATGGACTTAAAGTAAATAAAGGTTTATACTAAAATGTTTTGTCTTGCTGTTAAATGTTAAAACTTTTTTGATTCATCTGATGGTATTTTATCTGTCCATGATAATAGTTAAAAACAGATTAGCAGTAGTTTTGTTTAAAGTGTCTGTACCGTTAAGGTCTTTGCCATGTTATGGAAACATGTCTGCAGAAGAAAGTTCTCAATATGTAATTCATGTCACTGAATTAAGCAGGGACCGGCAGGTAGGTCAGAGTTTTAGAGCAAATGCCTTTTGTTACTTATCCACCTTTAGGTTTTCAGTGCAGCTCCGCATTATGAATGCGTAACACCAATCTTCATGCGTGTTAAGGTTGAGGTTACTTCAAGTGTGGAATTTATTTCCTTAAAGGGTTTAATGATGATTTGCTCAATGTTTTGCAAGTGACATATCCTGTAACTGTTCATAGCTTTCCTGTCTAGCCAAAGGACTTTATTTGTCAACAGAGACATCTTCATCACAATAACACATAACACCCCGTCTGAATAGGTATTTTATTCACTTCCTTTTATTTTTTGTCGTAGTTTATGTGAAGAGCTTTTTTCATGCTCCATTACTGACCCACCTTAAAAAGGATTAACATTTGTTACTAAGTAATGATGATGTTGTGTATTCTGGATTTATTCACTTTCTCTCAAATAAATCCCAGATTATTTACTTAGATTTTTACATTTCACAGTATTGTTATTATTTTGATGCATTTATTTTTTAGGATAAGCTTTTATCAAGAGTAACACAGATTCGTTTTATACAGTAGCTATTTATTTAACTGTATGTTAACCGGTTACTAGCCTGTATGTCAACCGGTTATGTTTCCTTGATCACTACATTGCCAGTGTATTAAATGTTAAATTAAGTGACAGACTTAATTTTGGAACCTGATAGATGGTGTTTTCCCAGGTCATCACTTAATTAAATCCATGTTTTCGGAAAGTCAAAGTTTTCCCCTTGCATGCTGCTGTTAAGGTCAAGGGCTATTCTGTTTTCTGATTTGTTGAGAATAATTTCTTTGCTGTGCATAGATGAATGTTAATTGCAGCGGTTGACCGAGTGTGGATTGTAGAATTATGGACTGTGGTTTTGCTTCAGGTTTCCCTTCTGAAGTTGGCCTGGCATTCCACACAATTTCTGTTTAATGCTTCTTCTAAACATAGAGGTAATGAAAGGCTCTCAGCCTAGCATTACCGACCACAAATCATGAGTTCAGCGTACTCGGTAGGACTGTGGCATCCTCTGCTCATCCCTCTGCAGCACAAAGAGAATTCTGCCCCTTCACAGTGCTGGACGCGCCTGGTGAACCAGTGCGAGTGAGGTGGCACTGGGCCAAAAATGGTCTTCTACCAAGTCATCTGATTGGACAGTGGAGCCGTTCTGAGATTTACTAATACATTTTTTGGTATGAGGCCTTTGTCCTCTATGGAATGCTTAAGGGTTAGTTGTCTGTTGATGACTGACTTGGTATATCATGGATGATTAATTATTTAAAATCATGTTGTATGTCTATTGTGAAACGCAACAGATTTGTTTCAGTGATGTTTTATTAAAATGTGTTTTCTGGTGTTGTCTATAACTTGTTTAAATGCTTCTTTTTTTAAAGATTCACACTCACAAACTGTAAAAACAGACAACCATTAGAAAATGAATAAGAGAAAAACAAACATTATATCATGGCTGAAAGGACCAGATGCCAAGTAGATGGATGGCAGCTCTGATCTGAGACACCTTTTGAGAATTATGAAGTTGATAGAGCTACTTCCAGCTCCGCTCCTGATACAGAGGGCCTCACTGCTAGTGCTAGCAAGTGCTGGCAAGTGGCTACTTGGTGGTACAATTACGTCAAGTTACGTCAGTCACTGTCACTAGGAAGGAGGAAGAGCCGAGTCCACAATGTGTTTTTGCTGTGAGATTCTCAGCAATGAGAGCATGAACAACTGGGAACCTGTACCAACACATCTGTGGCACTTAATGGTTTAAAGCAATGCAAGTCCACCATTTAAAAAAAACAAAACAGTGCAACTCCAGTTTTCAGAGCGCAAGAAGCATCTTACTGTGCTAGCCTGCGGATTTCTATAGTGGGCTATAGTGGTTCCTATTACTAAGAACTTATCACTGGCGAAAGAGCTGATACATTTGAATGGAGAGAAATCTGCTAAACAGCTCGATCTGGTGCCCCTTTCGAATGATAGTCACTCGTAGTATTATCGATATGGCGGATCATTTCAAGTACCCTCATAGAGCACATTAGTAAAAAAGCAAGTGTTTTTTGTTTTTTTTTAAATGCAATTAGATGAGGCTACTGATTTAGCCGATTTCGCCAATTTGCTTTTTTGTTAGATATGGGTTTGAGGGCACGTCTCCTGAGGAGTTTTTGTTCTGTAAGCCGCTAAGCTAAAAAAATTACAGGTGAGTATATATTTCTGAATGCATTTATCTGAGAGAATGGTATTGACTTGGAAAAAATGCATCAGAGCAATGTCAGGCCGTCACAGTAGTGTAGTTGCACGGATCAAAGAGGTTGCCACTAATATGAAGTGGACTCATTGCAGTATCCACCACAAGGCTTTGGCAGTCAAGAACTTGCCTGAGGATTTAAAATCTGTGCTAGACACTGCTGTCAAAGTTGTGAATTTTTTCAAGGCTCGACCACTAAATTCACATATGTTCAGTGTCCTGCAATGAAATGTGCAGCTTTTGATCAAGGGGAACAGTGCTCAAAGGCTGTCTGAGCCTTCAGGGAGTTTTTTCCTTGAGCAGCAACCTTTCTTTTTTCAAGTCTATTTGATTATCTAGCTGGCAAAATTAGCCTACTTGGCCAATATACACAAATTTGATGAAAATGGGACTGCAGGGGCTCTCTTTGACAGTTTCTGATGCGTGTGTGATAAGCTCACTGCTATGAAGAAAAAGCTGCAGCTTTTGTCAAAAATGACATGACAGTAGATGTCTCTGCTTTCCCAACTTTGGAAAAACCATCTGCATTCACATGATATGACACTTGATGCTGTTGTTTAAGATGGTTGTGCACCTGGTGTGTTTGTGTGTGAGAGAGATTTTAAAAATATTTACTTGCATATGCCAAGTCAGAATGGATGTTCTGTTATCAGTTTGAGTTTGTATTTGTGGGCAAATAAATACATTTGATGGTGACATTCTTTGTGTTAGCAATTTAAATTCCAAAATTAAGTGCATAAATAAACAACTTTAGTATCTACATTGGTCATTGAGATTTTCTATGGCTTCTGTGAGATGATGCCTTGAAGGTAGAACTTGTATCGTTTGGTTTGATTAGAGGTGGTGAAAAGTTTGAGAACCACTGCTATAGTGTTTAAAAACAAACCATAACAAAACAGCATGTAAAACATTGTGTGGGGAGGGATCCTGTGTGTGATGTGGTGATGGGACGGTACTGTAATGTAGTACTTCTACTCTTCTAGAAACTGAGATCTGAAATTTGGTGATTTGCTTGCCTGAGCAAGTTTGTCACTAATCTGAGTCTCCCGTCTGCTTCCTAAGCGCCTGTAGGCCGGCAGTTCCATCAAGGGTGCCTCTCCTCTAATTGGTAGCTCTTGTGCATGCTGTGTAGCCCACAGTTTATATTATTATGGGTGTCTTGAAGGCGACTGGATCAAAGAAGTTCAATCATACTTCCTTGCCCTCCCTGTGTGTGGTGGAAGGATTTGTAGGAGTGAGCCTAGATCCTTTGGTACTATATTAGGGAGGAAATGTATTAATTGATTAATCCAAAACGGGGAAACAGGAGCAAATATGATAAAAGCAAAGAAGCAGGATGCTAAAAATGTATGGAAATAGTGGGTGGAAATTGGTAGTTCTTCGGTAGTTGCTTATCATAATCTCCTGCTGGCTTTCTGGTCACCTCCAGACTGGCAGTGACGTAGAGAGGGACGTACCGCCCTCCAATCAGTGCTGAACCTCTTGTGCGAGCTGTTTAGCCTATAGTGTGTAAAAGAGACAGTTAGCTCCAAGATGATTGGGATTGAAGAATAATAAATGGTCACTAGGCTAAGCATTGTTGGTTAAAATGGGTTTAATTCAGAAAATTGCTAAATATATATCAATGTCATTATCTGCCACACATTTATGAATATCAGTTATGTTGTCTTGTTTGGGTCAAGCAGGACTTTTTCCTAATCCTCTTAGCTGGTGATTTCAAGGTTTGTGGATCGAAAGACCATGCCGTTGTCTGTCCCCTTAGTTTCTCTCCGAATTTTGTCTTTGTATGGATTGCAGGTAACCATGGCGATGACGGGCCAGACTTCCTGCTCCTTGATGAGTAACCACACCAAGGAGCGCGTGACCATGGCCAAGGTGACCCTAGAGAATTTCTACAGCAACCTGATTGCTCAGCATGAGGAGCGTGAGATGAGGTGCGCCTTGGCAGCCTTCCCAAATTTAACCTCCCCCTTCTCAGATGGGTTTCAGAAGGCCAAGATAGGAGGGAATGGGCAACTGATTCTGTTTGAAATGAGGCTTTGTACCAAAGTACATTTTGTGTGAGGTCATACATTCCTGAGGATGAATGTGATTGCTGTCTTTAAAAACTGCAATTAAACAATGGGAGTGTGAAATATATCTAATTAAAAGGAAAATTGGCCTTTTCTAATGTCATTTTCTCAATCCCCTATAACTACACTTTTATAAACATTTGGGCTACCTGATGATTCAACTCCGTTAACATGAGCCTACAAGAGCACTTTTTCTGTGGGTGCCACTTGTTGGTTTTGCTTATAAACATTAAAGCTACACTATATGGGCAAAAGTATTGGGACAACTACACATTACAGAGCATTTGTAAGGTCAGACACTGATGTGGCTCGCAATCTCTGTTCTAGTTTCCAAAGATGTTCGATAGGTTTGAGGTCAGGGCTCTGTGCGGGCCAGTCAAGTGCCAGGAGAACTTTTCCTGCCTGACTGCATTGTGCCAACTGTAAAGTTTGGTGGAGGAGGGATAATGCTATGGGGTTGTTTTTCTGGGGTTGGCCTTGGCCCTTTAGTTCCACTGAAGGGAAATGTTAATACCTCAGCTTACCAAGACATTTTGGAAAATTCTATGCTTCCAACTTTGTGGAAACAGTTTGGGAAAGGCCCTTTTCTGTTCCAGCATAACTGCCCCAGTGCACAAAGCAAGGTCCATAAAGGCTTGGTTGGATGAGTTTGGGGTGGAAGAACTTGACTGGCCCGCACAGAGCCCTGACCTCAACCCTATCGAACACCTTTTGGCATGAACTAGAATGGAGATTGCGAGCCAGGCCCTCTCGTCCAACATCAGTGTCTGACCTCACAGATGCTCTTCTGAAAGAATGGGCATAAATAAAACAGACACACTCCAAAATCTTGTAGAAAGCCTTCCCAGAAGAGTGGAAGCTGTTATAGCTGTAAAGGGGGGGGGGGGCAAATCGATATTACTGCCTATGGATTTAGAATGCTCATAAAAGCTCCTGTAGGTGTAATGTGTAGGTGTCCCAATACTTTTGTCCATATAGTATATGTCATAGAAACAGCTGTTAAATCACAAAGCTGGAACGGTGTGACAAAGCATCTCATTTGATGGTTTCTGCCTCGCATGGTTCAAGCTGCAAATCTGTCATGCAATGATAGAGAGACTGCAGTGCATGACTAGCCAAGCATAATGTGTTCTCAGGGCTCCGCCCCTTGCTGACTCATCGGCATGGTCTAACCAAAAGGAAGTGTGGACAGCTTCGAAGAGATAGTGGCTCTTACAGCTAGAATTTTCTTTGGTAGTACAATCTACAGCGCAACAATATGTAGCAGCAGTGTTCAAATGCAGGACGCGCCCGATATTGGTGCTGTCTGTGACTCTCCTCCCAGAAACACATGTCAATGCCATCTCTGGCTTTGTAAGTGGCCAAGCTGAGGCTTCATCCAGTGACTCTGTTCCTCTGCACACAGGCAACAGAAGCTAGAAAAGGTGATGGATGAAGAGGGGCTTGCTGATGAAGAGGTAAATCTTTCATAAAAAGGTCAATTTTGATTCCGTCAATCCTGATTCCATTCAATATCATTCAATACCATTCAATTAAGAAGGGGGAGGGTTGAAATAACCTCTGCAGACGGGCTGCTCAGAAGCTGAAATTAACCCCTCTCTATCCGTTCCTCTTAATCCAATTCTTTGTCATTTTATTGAAGATTGAAGATATATTTGTCTTCCTCATTTTTAAATATTTTTCATGAATGGGGAAGTGCATCCCTGTTATCTGGTGACTACATATACCAACATCTCTCTCTTCTCTGACGCAGAAGCGCATGCGTCGCTCACAGCATGCCAGGAAGGAGACTGAGTTCCTGAGGCTCAAAAGGACCCGGTTGGGCCTTGATGACTTTGAATCCCTTAAGGTCATCGGCCGAGGAGCCTTTGGGGAGGTAATAGCTTGCACCTGCACCTGCTTTTTTCTATGAATTGCTTCTTTACATTATTTATTACCCTATCAATGCCGTTATTCAGAGTGACATCCGCAGCTTACAGATTTACATTTCTGCAGGAGTTTGTTTAGCAAGGTGATGATTTTACGGATTCTCGTCTTTCCAGCCCCATTGGATGTTCTGTTAATTGCTCAGGGACTATCAGTTGCAGTTAGCAGTAGCATAATCTAGATTCATCTCTGGTTCGTAAGGCTCAGACTTAAACTGCCTTTTAAACGTATGATAGCAATACATACATATATTTTTTACTTAGGCCCTGCCTTGTAAAATATGAACTTGTGCCAGTGAGCTAAATATTAAATTCCGCTTTACTTTTTGAGGACAGTCTAGGCATTAGGTAAGAAGTTACCCCTTGACTGTTATGTAAATTTACAGTGAACACTTGAATCGGTGTGACTTGCAGGATAAGCTAAACTTTGACTAGTTTTTAGTAAATATATAATAAAATGAATGAAGCATGAAACTGATGGCTGCTGATAGAGGCAACCATGTCACCAGCACACTTTTCAGAGGAGGAGTGGAAACGTGTGCTCTAGGGAAACCAGACTTGTCCATCGAGGGGCGTGAAGCTTTGATTAGGTTGATATATCCCTGTTCCCAGGTGCGCCTGGTGCAGAAGAAGGACACTGGCCACGTGTATGCCATGAAGATCCTGCGCAAGGCCGACATGTTGGAGAAGGAGCAGGTGAGAGAAAAGAGAAGACTACAGACTCCCAACCGTAGGAGTTTAACCCTGCTCCTTGGGAGCCAGCTCTAAGGACATGGGTCAGATTCATTTGACTTTGCATAACCGCTGATACTCAAGCATGATAATAATGCATCTGGTGCTTGTTATGGTTTTGTGTAAGCAGGGGCGGATCCAGATTATTTTCAAGTGGGGGGCACAGGGGGAAACAACAGTTTGGAGGGGGGGGGCACCCAAAAGTGACTATTCAAAACGAACAATGATTGACATCACTAAGAGCCAATGAAAATTGGGGGGGCACACAGGGTGGCCACCCAGATCACAAGGGGGGGCAGGTGCGGACTTATCAATTGTAGTCTAAAGGCGACGTCACGCTAAGTAATTTATACTCAATATCAATAATTGACATGGTCAGACATGACAATTTGAGAAAAAGTAATATCAATTTATTAATTGGATAGCATATTATGTTATGTTCTAAACCTTTAAATTATTATAAATTAGTTTTTCATTCTGATTTATTTGTTGACAGAAGTTGTTATAATAAGCTTGCATGTTTTGTGCGAATGATTCATTTTATATCTTGCTCAGAGCATCCATTTTACATAGGAAATGTACATTTGTCTGAAACAAGCCATGTTATTACAGAGAATTGCTGAAATGCCGTTGTACCACGCTCATTCCCAACTGCTGCCAAAAATTACAGAAATTAGAACCCCTTTATCTTATAACTACCACCAATTCAATTTTGGAGTCCTGTCAGCTCTGTTTAAGACTATTATTATTATTATTATTATTATTATTACAGTATTTTAATATGCAGCTACAGTCTGACATTATGTAATTTACAGACATTGTTACATAGTAAAACTAAGGTTTGTTAAGGCAAAGTTTCTTCTATAAATAAAAATAATAATTTGGCTGACATTAATTAAGAACCGCTAATATTTTTTCTAAAATTTTCTTCCTACTCCAATTTGAAATCGCCAATTGTCGTATTACATCTCTGCTCTTCACTACAACTCACCACCACGTGTGGAAAGGGTGAGGAAGTATGACCAGGCTTCTCCAATTATAGTTTTGACACTACACGGCGGTTGCATGACTCCACAGATTGGATTTTTGCATGAAGTTAGTTTCAGTCATTTTGCATGTCGAATGCAGTGGTTGTTGCACAAAGCGATCTAGGATTGATTTGGTTGCTTAAGATAAAAGTTGCATCTTTATGTAAAGTGGCCTTTAAATAGGTCACAGTTAGGAGGTCGAATTAGTTTTGACATAATTAGGGCAAGCCAGTTGTTGTTAGTGTACCAGGCTTGACGGGGACTGGCTTTGAGAAAATGGAAGTTCTCTCATAATGTTTGGTTGGAGTTCCCCTTCAGGTGGGAGAAGTTAAGGATAGCCCTCATTGCCTGCATTCTCCACCTATTTTTGCTGATTAGGTTGGCCACATCCGTGCTGAGAGGGACATCCTGGTGGAAGCAGACAGCCTGTGGGTGGTGAAGATGTTCTACAGCTTCCAGGACAAAATGAACCTCTACCTCCTTATGGAGTTCCTGCCTGGAGGTAAGCAAGTTGTACTTGAGGGCCCTAACTCGGGGGTTTGCTCACAGGCTTGCTTGCTGCAAACAAACGGATATGGGTATTTTAGCACTCGAGCTGGGTTTGGAATTAATTGGCAGATAAGAAATGCACTCCTGTCAGAGGATGTTTTATTTAACAAACCCAAAAGTAAGTCAGCAAAAATAAACTGCTCTTCATGGGTCCCCCTCACAGGTTCACCCCAACAAACTAAAATAACTGAAATTTAAAACTGCGAAATAATAAACAGTCAGTTTCGTCTTCCCGTCTCTCTACTTCATCCTCCGTTTTTCGTCCTCTCGTTTCTGCCTTAGCGTTTTTTTTGTTCTTCATTTCCTGTTCCTCTCTTCTCTTCCGACCTCCAGCACCTATTGAGGGATGGCACGCTGTTAAATTAGGTTTGTAATTACTGTGTTCCTCAGCCGGTGCTGATGGGCATGCCCTGCACGTTTTTGCGAGACGGGCAGGCATACAATATGAAAAGAAAACTGTAGAATAGGTTTGTTTCCATAACACTTTTAAAGTTTTTTTGTCTTCTTTTTCTAAATATGGTTAAAAACATTGTAGAGAAGATGAGTTTGGCTAATAATGGCCTTTTTGCCACTGTAGAGACAAAATTAAAATTTTTGTTGTAATCATCAATCATTGATTGCATTGATTGTATTGCTTCTCAGTGGACTTTCTTGGGAAGCAGGAGACTGCTGTATTCCCTCAAAGGAACTGCAACATAAAATATATCCTTCTTCCTTACATTGTATACTCAAAGCGATTCACAGTGTATCCAGATTTAAACAATGACAAACATTTGCACAATATTGTGAACTAGAATGAATGGGAATAGAGCTTCTTATTTCAAAATGTTGTAGTGAAACAATTTGTTTTCTCATGTTTTAAGATGAAACAGTGTGTCACCTCTACATATTGATATTGAAATGTAGTTTAGTTGTTTTTGATGGTTCTGGTAAAGGGACTTTCTACTCAATACATGTTATGTTTTGTTAAACAGTGGAATGCTGTATTGTTAGTAAATTTCATCCATGTAGTCTCGAAGTGCTAACTGGCCTATAGTCTACTGGCCTTAATAGTCCCTTGTGCACCTCCTGCAGGAGACATGATGACACTACTGATGAAGAAGGACACACTCACTGAGGAAGAGACCCAGTTCTACATTGCAGAGACAGTCCTGGCCATAGACTCCATCCACCAGCTGGGCTTCATTCACAGAGACATCAAACCTGATAACCTGCTGCTTGACTCCAGGGTGAGGACCATACTCTCTTTTGCGCACACTGAAACTACAGGTCTACTCTTTGTGAGCACACACCCTATTGCTGTGTAACCAGCATACAACACTACACCTCTGCACAGGGGAAGTGGGATAGCATTGGTTTCCTGTGTTCTTGCCTGCTCTCACAACACTTGCTCAAGTGGCGTCAGAAGAGGAAGGGGTGTTCTTGTAACAAGGGTGTGGACCTGAAGAACACTAAGTGCAGTTAGGATGGTTTCAGTAACAGTCTAACTATGCAAGATTTTTATCATGTAATTATTTATTCAATTGTATTAGGCCCAGGGTGTCCCTGAACTATACTTGTCTCTAAAAATACCATGTGACAGGAAATATTTAATTAATACTGGTGTGTATTTTATCTTGAATGATTGTATGATTCTAATTATGTGTTATTCAAGTTAAGTTTATTTTATTTTAAATGTGTGTTGAAAATGTTGAAGTTCCCATTTGGTATATATTAATACCGTTGAAAGAAGTGTTAGCGGTTGCCTAGTAGACTTGGAGAGCCACAGTATGTCTGTTTCAGGGCTACAATAAGACAACTGGTTTGTAACCACAGTTCAGACTTGTAGAGAGACACTGTGTCTGTTTCAGGGTCATGTCAAACTGTCTGATTTTGGTCTGTGCACTGGGCTGAAGAAGGCTCATCGGACCGAATTCTACAGGAACCTCAACCACAGTCTCTCCAGCGACTTCAGTGAGAAACAACTCTTTACACTCCTTTAAGATTTTCTTCTTTTAATTAGCTTTTTTTCTATGTGAGAAAGAAATGTCTCATTCTAACACCTCATGCCCTAAGGCTATTGTCACAGATAATAGCCACCGACATCACGGCACTTAACTTACTATTTGTTGTTTGTTGCTTTTAAATGTAGCTCACTCATTTCCTCCTCATATGGCCAGAAATCCCTTTCTATTGAATATTATTTAATATTCTTTCTTTCATGTCATTTGCAGTGGTTTTCAGCACTGATTCAAGGTTGTCTAACTGCTTAATCTTATACTTCTTAGGATTACCTCAAACTTTTATTTCCCACAGCGTTCCAGAACATGAACTCAAAGAGGAAAGCTGAAACGTGGAAGAGGAACAGACGTCAACTGGTGTGTGTTTGTCACTCTGAACTTGATCACCCACCCACAAAAATGAACACCCAATCACCCCTATAAACACCATCCACGTGAAGTAAATTTGTCAGATTTCAGATGCCTTTACACTGTTTTTCTTTTCTCTTCAGTTCATTTTATTTGTCTAAGTGTAAAGGCATTTTGATTTGAGTGCCGGCATGTGGTGTATTTCAACACTTTTCCTCTCTCTCTACAGGCCTTCTCCACGGTGGGCACGCCTGACTACATTGCCCCTGAGGTCTTCATGCAGAACGGGTACAACAAGCTTTGTGATTGGTGGAGCCTGGGGGTCATCATGTACGAGATGCTAATTGGTAAGACAAAAACTAATTGTGCACCATTATACCAGAGGAACACAAAAAACACTCAACCACTCTACGCTGCTCTGTATGCTGCTGGCGTACCCGAGGTTGTTCTGTTTTTTGTTCCATTTAAACCCTTAATGGCTAAATTGGATCAGTTAATGTGCTAAATTAACACAGGGAGCCAAGTGTTTCAGGTATTCAGTGTTTCACTGTTAATATAATTGAATCTTGAAAAGCTGTAGGATCAAGGCACTCCAGGAACAGGGTGACCTACCCCTGTTCTAGAGTAAAATGCAGGTCAGTTTGCGAAACCATCCAAACCTCTTTAAGGTTTTACTACTTCCAAAAGACAACAGGACAGTTTGAATGGAGTCCGTGGTTGCTAACCTCCTTCACATTTGTCAATGGTAGAGTGAGATCTGTGCGCCACAAAATGTTAAAATAAAATAAAAACACTTTATACCTTTTGTGTTCTCTCAATTTCTACATTAGTAGTTTGTTATTGGCTAGCTAATAAATCTAAAATTCAGTTATTTGTATATCAAATATAATAATGATCAGTTTTTAACATTGATTAAATGCCATTGGCTTTAATTATCTGAGTGCCTTTTAATGGTAATTGTGTTTAATCTAACTACGATGTCGTATCAGTTTGATGCAAAATGCTAGTTCCATGTGTCCTCTAAAATTATTTTCATCATTGTTATAGAAGGGACCCTGATAATAATGAAAGCCAGAAAAGGCTTCCTGAGGACAGAAATATTCTAAATAGGCTTATATTAGTATATTATATTATTATAGACCTTTAAGGGCTGATATGAGGGTTTCAGGCATGGTGTAGGCTTCACTGAGACTGAAAGGGCCGTGGACGGTAACAGCTCAGTTAAACAACTGGTAGTATAGTGGCTAAATGACAGGCTTGTAACCTAAAGGTTGCCTTTCCAATCCCACCTGTTGTATCCTTGAGCAAGGTACTTAACCTTAATTGATTCAGTATATATCTAGCTGTGTAAGTGAATCAATGTAGAAATGAAATGGAGAAGTTATGCAAGTCTCTGGATAAAAGCTAAGCAACAAAATTTTAAATTGTAATTCTATAAAATAGCATAATATATTAATCTGTGTTTAGGTGTTGAGATGCCTGCATATCTGCTCCCAGCCCATGCATGACTACTTCCTGTTATTTAAATAAGTTTTATTTTATTTGTTGTATCCCTGCCCCCATCCCCACAGGCTACCCCCCATTCTGCTCTGAGACACCCCAGGAGACATACAAGAAGGTGATGAACTGGAGGGAGACCCTGGTATTCCCCCCTGAGGTGCCAATTTCTGAGAAGGCCAAAGCGCTCATCCTCAGGTTCGACAGTAACCTTGCCTGGGCAGGAGAGCCTTCTACAGGGCTCCCTATGGAGTGTTAGAATAAGCCGAATAAAATATGAAAATGCTGTTTGTTGAGATGCAGTTTTTTGGATGTGTTTGGAATGATAAACTGATAACTATTATAAACTGTATTTGATTGAATCCATAGGGTAAGGATTAGAGCTGTTACAGCAGAGTTGTCATTAGGAAAATCATTATGGAATTGAGTATTAATGTGTGTTTTTAATTTGCCAAATAGGCGAAATATGAAGTTGAGCACCATTGAACTTTGCCTTTTTTGCATCGTTAACGTTAGTGGCTTAGTGCTTAGCCGACTTGTCCTGCCAATCTGTATTGAATGGAACTATACACTGGGGCTTCTTTTTCCATCACCCACCCCTCCGCTGTCTGCGGGATTGTTCGGTAGACGCTGAACTCAAGAACAGAGGGCCGCAGCTTCAATCTCATATGGGAGCGTTTATCAGGGACAGAAAACATGCATTTAAAAGGGTATATTTCAGAAGGCCCTTAGTATCTGAAAGGGATTTCTGTGGAAAAGACGACAACTTACCTGTCCCAGGTCAAGAAAAAAAGTTAGCTATACTGAGTAAAGTAAGCTCTCATTTAGCCTTTAGTTAGTTTTCCTAATAAGTGGTTATTGTCATTTCTTTTTGACTTGCCTTTGTGAATAAAGGCTGTTGGTGAATAATAATTACAAGCTACTGCCTCCGTTATTTCCTGTAGGTTCTGCTGTGAGTGGGAGCATCGCATTGGGGCTGCTGGCGTGGTGGAGATTAAGAGTAACCCGTTCTTCGAGGGCGTGGACTACGACCACATTCGGTAGAGCCTCAAAAACCTCTGACACACAAAATGAGAACTGGGTCAGAGTCTCTCAGACCAAACCAGAACAAACATGCATTGATGTTCTTGAATATTATAATGAAAATGACATTTTGTTGGTTATTATTCTGATTTATTTGTATTTTGTCATAGAGAAAGGCCTGCAGCAATTCCCATCGAAATCAAAAGCATTGATGACACTTCAAACTTTGACGAATTCCCAGAATCGGACATCCTCCAACCAACAGGTATGCTTTTCCTTTTGGGTTGGTTGCTGTGTTGCAGGTTTTGTAGATAGGGGATAGGCTGCTTAATGGTTTGGCATGTCTACATAAGCAAACAACTTGTGGGGATCTCTACAAATTAAAATGTAGCATGGGCTTGTCAGATTTGTAGTAGGGCTGGTTGATAGAAACTGAAAGTAATAAATCTGTTGTGTATTTTCTGATACGGTAGACTGTGTTATTAGACAGGGATCGTTTTAACAAGTTACTTTTTGCTTAGCAGACACTTTTATCCAAAGTGACTTACATTTCTACATTTATCCACCTATACAGCTGAATATTTTTACTCAAGAAATTCAGGTTAAGTACCTTGCTCAAAGGTACAACAGCTGGGGTTGGACTTGAACCCTTTGGTTACTAATCTGTCATGTTAGCCACTACACCACCAGCTACCTCCTTCTCATTAAACACGTTGTGGCTGAATTTCACCATTATCTGTAATCAAAGCAAAACCAAAATTCAGAGATTCCTCATCGTATTTTCTATTTTTTGTTGATTTTTATCGAGTCGACTTTTGATTTTCGTTTGTGAACGTTACCATTTAAGTAACGATTCATATTCACAAAATGAAAATAACTTTCCCTTTAACTTTATGAAATTAGGAAATTAACTGAATGTCATGAAGTGTTGTTGGCGTGAACTTTTACTGTACCAGAAGCTTTTAAAAGGGCTACGTTCATGTTACTGCTAACTCAATTTCAGTGTGTTTTATTCTCAAGACACAATGTTGTTGTTATCTACTATGTGCAATGCGCTATTAAACTGGATAATTATATAACAATGTCTTGATGTGATCCATCATTTAAAATCCCTCCTCATTTGGTTAGGATGTCCCAGCGACTGCAGACTGGCTATCCTCCATATCTTTACTCATCTTCATGTGTGTTTTTGTTTATGTCAAAACTTACATGCAATTTTACGGTATTGACAGTCGCAGAATATTGTAGCGGGGTCCATACCAGTATATTTACAGAACTGTTATACTGTCTAGCTCTAATTTGTTGTGGCTTCACTCCATGTTGCAGGCCCTGGTCAAGGCAGTGAACTCTGAAGGGTTTCCTGTTTGGCTCGCTAGACTCTCTTTGTGTCTTATGCAAGAGGCATGTTAAGGAGATTGCACTCTCTTGAACACTCACTCCCCCTCCCTTCCCTTTCTGTAGCTGCTGCGGTGCCCAACCGTTCTGAGGCCGACTACAAGAACAAGGACTGGGTCTTTATCAACTATACCTACAAGCGCTTCGAGGGGCTGACAGCCAGGGGCGCCATACCTTCCTATATGAAGCAAGGGAAGAGATAAACCCTTATCCTCTCTCCCAAAAAACCAGCGGCTTGAACCAACTCCGCTCTCCTCATCTGACCAGCATCCTAGTGCCTTAAGCTGAATCCACCCCTACTGTGGTACCACATGGATCCATCTTCCAGTCTGGGTTCAGAAAAAACATTTTTCCCATTATCGGTTTTAAACTATAATCACTTATTTGTTTTAGGGGTACTGCACCTGTGCTAGTCATCCCATTCTGGAGTTTTTAACATCCACAGGTGGCTATTCCCTGCACCACCACTAGAAGCCCTAGTTTCACACCAGCACATAAGTGCCACATCCAGGGACCATGAGCCTGGCTTCCAGGAGCTGTTTTCTTCAACCGCCCTGCACCCCCACCCCCACCACCACCACCATAACCACCAGCATGTGGAAGCTATGCAGTCTCCTTCTTGGGCCTATTTGCATGTGTAGTTCTTGGCGGACTGGGGACATGCCACTTTTATAAATAAAGGGCTACTTTTCTCTGCTGGATCTTAACCCCACAACCCCAAATGGAACACATTTTTAAAAGGTGCTTGGCAGCTTTGTAATGTAAATAAGATTTTATTTAACTCTCCTTCATTTAAGAAGAAAGTCAGTTTCCTTAGACTTAACGTTTTTGTTTTTTGAAGACAACATGCAGATCAATTTTACTGTTTTAGTGTTTCTGGTTCCTTTTTTTCCCTTCCTCTTTTCAGTCTTCCTGATTCTGTGTTCCTGTTACTTTGACGTTACTTTGCTGCCTATAACTGTGAGCAGCCAACATGATTGTTGTGTTTAACCAAAGAACTGCCTGAACTGTGTTTCCCAGGGTGTATGCTGCATCACAGCTGCATTTTGGAATGAGTGCTGCTTTGGGATGAAACAATTGGCCCAACCCTGTTAACTGGATGGGGCTGTCTTCCGGTCCAGTTATGCCAGCTCTGGCATCAGCTGCATTAGCTCAATAACCCATCACAAAAAATGTATTTTGCAGAATTGCAGAAGTTTTTCATGACATGGCAGTCTCATTCACAAACCAGTACATAAGACAAATCTGTGCCTTGAATTGTTTTGTTTTCTAATTTTTGAAATGGGACAAATTAGTATTTTATCCATTATTGTATTGGATTTCAGTTTTACTCTGTGTTGTAGCCGTGAAAGTGTGAAGTGACAAAGGACTGGGTAACCAGTGATGGCTTGTTTATCATTAGCAACACTTTGATCTCTGACAGACAAAACATGGTTGCCCCTGGCAGTTTTATGCTAGCCTCACATTACTGAAATACCTGAGCAGCTCCTGCCTGTGTGATTGGTCACACTGCTGGAGCTGAATTCCTATTGGCTGGAGCATGGCTGCAGACTTGAAATGATATATGTTTGCTGCCTCTTGTTGATTTCAGGCTTTACCTGCTTTTTACAAGCAGTTGAACTGTAATGTGAGATGGTGTATATATACCTATAGGCACACTTATACTAGTCTTGTTGTCTTGTTGAGTGACTGCTGAATTTTTAATGGACGGTTAGGTGGTTTATATTATAATTACATCATTAGTTAGACACTCCTTTGAGTCAACTTAGTATTCGAAAACACATTTTACATGTAAATTCAGTTAAAATGACAGCAGCTTAAACCACGAAGAAACAATAGCTTCCTTATATTTATATGTCCACTTAATTAAAATAGCCCTTTGTTTTAAATTGAATAATGTCCTTTTTTAGGACTGTAATTTTTTTAGTAACAAGAAAGATTATGAGGCAGGTACAATGCATCAGTGTGATCTGTAGTCCATGTATTGTGTGAATTCTTTAGATAGTTGAAGTGGTTCTTATATTTATGAGAATTTTGCTGTACTGAACTATGTTGGGCTGGGATTAGAGCTGAGCCTCCTTGCTCTCAGATTAAGGCCACAGCACTTTACACACTAAGCGGTAAGATGGTTACTTCTGCAGACCTCTTTTAAACTGTATTGGTTTTCTGTGATTAGTCTGCACAATTGGAACAGGAAATCCTATACCTAAAGCTTATACTCACGAACATTGCCTATGTTGCAGACAGTTTCTTTGTTCTGGAGGGGCTTGAGCTACCTTCTTGCCGGTACGTATACTCACCCAATTCAACCCATCCAAGTCCAAACTGAAACAATCCTCTGCTTATTTCTAAATGGTGAACAACTTGCCAGGCCTCCTTCCTCCAGGATGAGATCTGAGAGACCTGTGTCTCATCGTCCAACAGCAGAGAATGTTATTTGTATTCTGAATGGTCTATTATTAAGGACATGAAGTGTGGTCTAGCTTGTTTGCTTAACAATGTTACAATGTAATATTAACTAGGTATTTTATCTAAAAATATGTTTATTTGTTCAATTTAATTTATACAAAGGAAAATCCCAATGTCTGGTGATTGCAGAGTTTGCAATCTTTTGGACTTGCTGGGGTTTTTGTTTTCCATCAGTGCTGCCTGGTGATTGAGTGTGTGACTTTAGTTGCTTGATCTTTGTAAATAGTCACACATGATAAACTTTTTTTTTTTACTTGCTTTGAAGAGTTTGGTGGAAGCAAAAAGATGTTTTTTGTGTATTTGTCACCCTCCATCCCTTGTGCAGTGATCTTATTTCTCAGCTGCTTGATGCTTGAGACGTGACTACACTGTGAAACAGAGGTAGATATGCATGGTAAAACCAGTGTAAGAGGATTCATCCCTGCATTAGTACAGTTCAGGAAAATGCGTGCAAAAGTAGACAACTTTGAGATAGAGCTGTCAGTACTACAGGGCTGAAACATTATTGGGTCCACCAGCATTACCCCTGCCCTAGCATAGAGCAGGATTATTCACTTGTAGGCCTTACACATCTTGTATGGGGCATGTGGTTTATTTTAAAATAATTTTTCCACGATTTTCTATTTCTGTAGATTGATCATGCATCAGTATGCATGCTTTGCATTGCACTTTTTCCTTTGTCTTTTCTTCTCGCTGTACAATAGTATAGTAGTAATAAAAGCAGAGCTTGACTCTGTTAGAAGCATTTCATGCAATGTAAATTTCATGTCTCAGTATATACATTTTTGTGCAAGTGCTGAGACGCTTTCGAAAGCATTCAATAAAACACTTGTACATTCTTTTTTATGCTGTGTTTCTGCCTAGTTTGGGATGTAAAACTAAGTATGAAAGATAATGCAGGAGTAATTTACATTTATTTAAAATATAATGACAAATTTGTTTATACATTGTTACCCCTTAGCATATAATAACTTGAATATGAGCTAAAAGCACTATACTGTACATGAGCGTGTTACCGAAGACACGTGCCCGGTTTCATATGTGATGAACAATTTGTATCGTTTTCATTGTTTTTCACACCTCGTCTGAACAGGCTATTTAATTATTTATGCCAAAAGAGAAACTTTTGCTACAATTGGAAGAACAACAAAAGAAACTTCCTACAGTAAAGAATGCTGAGCTTGATAAACATAAATTCTATTAATCTCGACTGCCTCCATGACAGTGGAGGGTTGCATGTGAGACTCACCCCTTAATGGTGTGAACCAATAACAGTGGAAGACTGTGTGAGACACCTTCTGTGACAATGCAGATGTTCTTCAGGCCTCTCTTTGTACAGTGGTTTCTGTTCTTGATGTACTTAAAGAGCGGTAGAGCTTGGTGTGGAGCTTGGCGTTGGTTTTAAAATGGCCAGCCAATACAAATTATATTAAATTCTCGGGAAAACTTAGTCAACGAGTAAATGTTTATTTTGATAGGGTTTATGAGTATACTCGAACCCTAACCAGTAGTGCCTAGGACCTGTTTCACAACTTTTTAAACCCACTGTGCGGTCATTATGCTCAGAATTTTTACTGAACGATAATGCTCATTGACGGAAGGGGGTTAGTTCATGTCCCAGTTCTTCATGTTGTCATCAGTCAGGGCTACTATGTGTAACTTGTTCACCCTTGTGGCAGCTGGCCACCATGGTATGTACCACCAGCTCCCCCGGGAAGCCCCCGAACTGTTGCCTCACCCAGTTGTTTTAACTTACTGGTCTGCCCCGGGATGCCATTACTGTGACATGAACACTCACAGAGGTCACGACACATATATTACACAATATATTATAGTGGTATTATCTTTTCTTCCATATAGAGAAATAGGAGATGTCCATCAGCAACTCTTTTCAAGACTGTTATCTGAAGGTAAGCCAAAACATTGCAAAAAAATGCATTGTTGCCCAGGTAAATTTGGAGAGGTAATTCAAATGCCTAACTGAGTGCCTGACTGGAATTTCACAACCAATTAAGTAATGATGTAATGTGGAGTAAATTTACTCTTAAATGTAGATTTTTGACAGGTAACAACAATATGCATGGTTGCCAAATATCTCCCTCGGTGAGAACTCCTGGCTGGTTTTCTAGTAAGAAGGAACACAAACATGGTAACATGGAACATGGTAATAAAACTGGCAAACTGGCAAACTTTTAGCTAACCAATTGAAACAGCAAACTGAAAAATCTAACATCACATCAATAGAAGATTTTTCTGGAAACACAAGATCACTACTACTTCAAGTTATACACCCCGGACCATGACACCACATCAGCACAGACGCTGATGTTTTTTTGAGGAGTGTCTCACTCCCAAAGCTAGACACATCACAGGCAGAGAATCTGGATGAACCACTCACCCTAGATGAACTGAGGAAAGCACTACTAGTCATGCCCAGCAATAAGTCCCCAGGTTTACATGGATTTCCATTAGGATTTTTTAACATTTCTGGTCCCTTCTTTCACCAATATTTTTCAAAATGATCTCCAAAATCCTCCATAGTTTTAAAATTCCCCACCATATGAATAATGCCTTGATTACACTTATCCCCAAACCAAACAAAGACCCTACTCACTGCTCCACCCTACACACTGCCCTATATCTTTAATAAACACTGATGTTAAAATTATAAGAAAACTTTGGCATTAAGACTGGAACCTGTAATTTTATCACTTGTGCACCCGGATCAGACTGTTTTCATCAGAGGGAGACCCACCTCAGAAAACGTGAAGATTATTCAACATAATCCATCTATATAAAACCAAAACAGATGCAAAGATGAAGCATCCTGTCATTACTGTAACTTTAAATGCTGAAAGGGCATTTTACAGGGTAGGGTGGCCCTTTCTCTTCACCTCCTTAAACCATTTTGGCTTTGACCCTTATTTCATCAACTGGATTAAGATTTTATATAACACATCCTCGGCATCTGTAATAACCAATGGACAAATATCTAGATCATTCAACCTAAACAGAGATCAGGTACTAGATCAGGATGCCCATTATCACCATTACTTTTCATAGAACAACTTGCCTCAGCTATAAGACATCAGCATTTCTGGCACTCACACCATCATAAAATCAGTCTATACGCCGATGACATCTTGTTATATTTAACAAATCCCTCAACCTCCCTCCCGTCAGTCCACAATCTAATTAACAGCTCCGGCAAGGTTTCTGGCTACTCCATTAACTGGTCTAAATCCGAGATTCTGCCTCTAAGCCATTTTGACTGGGATGCTGAGGTTGGGGATCTACCCTGTAACCACACAACTCAATCCATTAAATACCTTGGAATCCTTGTCCCAACAAACCCAAATGATATATTCAAACTCAATTTTATCCCATTACTACACAGCATCAAAGAAGATTTGGATAGATGGAATAAACTCCCACTCTCTTTAATTGGCTGCATTTCAAAATGCAAATTCAAAATGAAAAATCTATTTGCCATGACCCCAGTTAATTTACCCCTGGGCTGGTTCTCCTCTCTAGATTCCACAGTAAATACATTTTACTGGAAAGGCAAAAAACCCAAACAATATGGTGGGCTTGATGCACCAAATGTTACCACTACTTTCTCTCTCCCACCAGCCTCAATATATTCGACACTGGTCAAATAACTCTAACTCTGCCTGACTTGATATTGAACAGACCATCTGTAAAGATCTCCTAATTCAGCACATTGCATTCGCAGATAAATCAGTCAAGAGCCATAGTTGCTTCAAACACCAAAAATACCACTCTCACTGCCTGGTGGAAAGCAAATGACATAATAAACCTCAAATCATCTCCTTCTGCTCTCACCCCTATTTGGCATAACCCTATGTTTAAAATCAATAAGGAACCCATTAACTTCCCTGCGTGGAAAAGGAAAGGAGTAACCAGCCTGGGGCACCTTTTTAGTGGCAGCTCTCTCATGACCTTTGACCTTCTCAAACAAACATACAACTTACCCCATCACTGTCACTACCAGTCTATACCAAAAAAAAAGAAAATTGATATCAATAACTTACACAATTTCACTCCTCCCTCATTACTAAAATTATGTTCACTCTCACCCAAAAAATTACTATCACAGATTTACAAAAAAAAATTTCACCATGACAATACTGTTTCAATACCAACAGACAAATGGAGATCAATCAGACATCAAATGGCAAACTATATGCAACAATACATTCTGCATGTCATACAACTCAAAAATCCAACTAATTCAATACAAGGTCCTAAATAGAGGACACATCACCACTCACAAAATGCACCATATGGGCTTCACAGACAGCAACACCTGCACACACTGTCCCACCATAATAGACAACCACTTCCATGCATTCTAGCTTTGCACACCCGTTGAGCAGTTTTGTTCGAGGTTCATGGGAAAGCTGTCCGAGTCCCTGAACATCAGCATCCCCCTTTACCCCTCCATCTCTCTTCTAGGCGATCGCTCATCACTTACAATCCCACAACATCTCCAAACTTTCCTCTTAATTGCATTAACTGTTGCCAAGAAAAGCATATTACTCAACTGGAAAGACTGAACAAAATTATCAATATGCCACTGGCTCAATCTGTTAACAGACCACGCAAACCTAGAAAAGCTCACATCAACCCTAAAGAACAATCTGACCCCATTCCGTAACACCTGGTCTCCTCCTGCAGTTCATCCAGAGCTGATGCTTCTCTATACCTACTCAGATATTCCCAACCCCAATATCCAAATAACCCACAATATGCTTGCTCAACACCTTTATTTTTATTTTTAAATGTATTTATTTATTTTATTTTTTGTTTTATTCTGTTCTGTTTGTTTAATTATGTCTTAATGTCTTTGCGCTTCTGTTGATGTTTTGTAAATAAAGTAGAAAAAAAAAAAAACACAAACACATCTGCACAAAAGAGCTCATACAAAGTTAACATTTAGCATATATTAATTTTACAAAATCTCATTCAAATTATATGAGAAACCATTTTTTGCCTCTCCTCCTCTGTCTATGGGATATTTTAGAATTTTTATAAAGAAGTTGGGTGGTGCAAACTGAGTGGAATGGTGTAATGTCTTCATAGAGCTCTGTATTCCTGGCTACAAATAAAGATTTGCAGAAGATATTGTTCGTATACCCTGACAACCAATAAGCTAACAAGCAATAAGCAATAGTTCCATTGGTAGAAGAACAGCTTGCTAACGTTTTTTTCTTTGTTTGATAATGGTATTGTGTTCTCACAATATTAAATTTTGACTGAAATTCACATAGCATGTTTTGCATGTGTTCTTCATGTGAAAGTATTAAGCACATGCATTATATAACATAGCTTTCTGTGAGCAAAAAAGTTCATTCTGTGAGTGCGCTAGCTAGGCACAGCAGCTTGTGCTTGTAGAAGCTGAGTTTTTCTTCTTTTCTCAGCACACTTGTGTTGAAGTATTGCTTGGCTTAGTTACTCTGGTCTTATGTTATTCTCTGTTTTATTCATGTACTTTTTCTGTGAACTTGTGAACATTGACCGACACTGTCTCGCAAAAACACCAAAACTGAAGCCATCGACACTCATGTACCAATCCGGATAAATGCATCTCCACCATTGTTGCACATTGGTTGTGCCTGTCTAGAGCCTTTCCAGCTTGGGCAGGCCCTACCTGTGGTTAATTTCAAGAGACTTCTTAGTCTGATGACAGCAGCATCGCAATCCCTCCCTTTGGACCTCCTGCAGGTGTGGTTCAACACCAAGGTGTCTCACCCGCTATTTTACCGCAACTGACTGTGAGATAATATTAAATTATAATTATAATAATTTATTTGATTATTTTATTAAACTCCTGAAAGTGTTACCCAAATAAGAGCTCAGCAGCTTTTTGTCAAATGACAAAATGTTAGGTTGCCATCATTATACTTAAGACTCTGCTAAAGAAGAAAACAATAAAGTTTACCAAACTGGCTCCATGGTATTCTGACCACACTTTAAAGCGTTAAATCAAACTTGCTGTAAAATGTAACGATGTGGCAGTGGGAACTTTGCGAGCATTAGTGGATAGGCTGTGGGCCCAGTGTGTGTGCTAAAGGAAAAGACTGTAGGCCCTGTGTCAGTGCTACAGGAAAGTAATAATTATAACTTCATTTGTGAAGCACATTTCATACAAAAATATTCAGTAATTTAAGTAAGTCAAATAAAAACATTAATAAATATACAGAATGGTTACATAAAGAAATACACTATATGGACAAAAGTATTGGGACACACCTCTTAATCATTGAATTCAGGTGTTTCATTCAGTCCCATTGCCACAGGCGTATAAAATCAAGCACCTAGCCATGCAGTCTGCCTTTACAAACATTTGTGAAAGAATGGGTCGTTCTAAGGAGCTCACTGAATTTGAGCGTGGTACTGTAATAGGATGCCACCGTTGCAACAAGTCAGTTCATAAAATTCCTTCCCTCCTAGATATTCCACGATCAACTATAAGTGGTATTATTGCAAAGTGGAAGCGTTTAGGAACCACAGTAACTCCGCCACGAGGTGGACCACGTAAAGTTACAGAGCGGGGTCGCCGACTGCTGAGGCGCATAGTGCGTAGAAGTCGCCAACGCTCTGCTGACTCAATAACTGCAGAGTTCCAAACCTCCTCTGGCAATCAGCACAAAAACTGTGCACCGGGAGCTTCATGGCATGCGTTTCCATGGTCGAGCAGCTGTATGCAAGCCTTACATCACCAAGAACAATGCGACAAGGGTCGGAGGGAGTAAAGCACGCCGCCACTGGATTCTGGAGCAGTGGAAACGTGTTCTGTGGAGTGACGAATCACGCTTCTCTATCTGG
>JAOVYW010069460.1:1753-20984 GCA_025775045.1 Hiodon tergisus
ACAATGTAACCATTCTCAAATAATTCAGAAGAACACGTGAATACAACAATGTAACCATTCTCAAATAATTCAGAAGAGCAGGTGAATACATACACATCCTCACATATGATCTGGGAACAAATGTAAATCTTTGCACAATGGTCAGGAAGAGACCACAAGCATGCTTATTTCTATAAACTGTTCCAGAAACACATACCTGATTGTTATTTCAAAGATCTGATTGAGCTTGCTCTGTAGTAATGAAGCCTGCAAAAAATAAAATGCAAAAAAGTTTCAGGAGTACAGCATTTACTGTATTTTGTGACAAATTGTTTTAATAGATGTTGGTTCTTTAACTAATTTTGGATGGGAAAAATGGATGGTAATGCACAAGGAAGAAGGTTTTCATATCTTAAAAGCTGTGTTTACACAATACATAGGGTTAAAGAAGAGCCTTGTCTGTCTAATGAAGGAGCTCGAGAAACTCACCCTGGCACCACAATGGGCAGCTATTTCCTCGAAGGGGGCCTTTTGGAACTTCTCAACCACCTGCTTTCGCCGCTCGCGCTCCTGCTCTTCTGTGCCAACACTGTCCACTGAAAAATTTTCAGATTGTCACTGACAGCGTGATCTACATCCAAGGAAGCCTATGAACTATACCTGAATCTGTTGCTGGAGAAGTATTGGATTTTGGCCTCATTTCTTCTATCTGTACTTTAAAGTTCAGTTGTAACATCGTTGCAACTGAAAGCTTTCTGGTTACAGTAATAGCCCAATTTTTAAACCACAAAATTAACATAGCAAACACATGAATATTCAACGCCCTGAGATATCAGACTGATACATTAACAGAAACCTCAACTCACCGATGGCCTTTTTCAGCATTTCAAAGGTGATCTCCTCAGCAAGTTCTTTCTGCAAATGCAGGATGAGAATCAACATAACAGCGCACCTCAGAGTCAGGAGTGTTTAGACCAGGGGAGAAATAATGAGGCACAGAGGATACCTGCAATATGGGACAGGTGGCAGCCCACAAGAAGCAGGGGAGGGAGCGCCCTGTACAAGTGGTGCTGCGAGTGGGTGGACAGACGATGTCTCTCGCTCGTTCTCACCTCCTCTTTCTCTGGGCTGTTCCTGGACTCCACCTCCACTTGCAGAGAGACGGTGTCCCCAATGCTTTTCCTCTTTGAGAGCCTGTCCTCATCTAGGAAGCATGGGACAAGGGAACTCAGAATCACAAAGATGAGACTGTTCGATACCAACCAGTAAATAGCGCCTGTCGTTCAAATAGCCTCTCTCAAGAGCGACAAAATATACCTGTAAGCTGAGGGATGTACGGAGTGGCCAGCCTTTCCGTGTTGTAGCCGCTGCCTCCTAGTACCTCTGTGATTTTGGTCTGAAGGAACAGCATCTCTCCTTCAAGCTTCTCCAATGTCTGGGGTATTCTAGGGAGACACAGCAATTACAAACATCTAATTAATCAATCATTATGAGTTTGTTTGAACCAAAATATTTTTTCATGGGGCCAAATGGGTTCGATAACCAATGTCTGACTTTCCATTGTACATTCATGTACCATTTTAAGAAACCATTTGAAGCTAAATGAAGAGCTTGCATTAAATAGAACAAAGTGATCAGTATTTTTAATAACTGATCAGAATTTAATAAATCAGAATTAAAGAATAGATTAGAACAGAAAAGACTCGAACCCCCATATATAACCGTCATACTCCAAAACTTGCCATTTATGATGATTTTTTTTTTTGGTTCAATCAAATGCATGCTGTACCATTATGTAATGCTAAAGGTTTTGAGGTAGGAAAGGGCCTTTTTAAAAGCTAAATTCAAAATCTCTGAATATTTCAGGAAATGGTTGTTTGTAATGGAAGTCTCCGTTAGAGGGGAGCACATATTACATACATCAGCAGCACAAAAATAAATCACTTAAAGGATTTAATAGTGCAGAAGACACTCTTTCACAAGTCTGCTTTGAAAGCAAAGTGAGTCATCTTCCTGTTCCCTTACTTCCTTGGTCTGTTAGGGATTTTGTTTATTATTCATAGGAGCACAGGGTGCTCTGTACCAGAAGGCGATGGTTTGACTTAACAAAGGAAGCAATACTAAAAAGAGTTACTGCTTCGCAGCTAGTGGAGAAGTGGCAACGACAGAGTTAAATCATCAATACAGGAATCAGTGTTATTTTTTTTTTCATGCACAGCAGGCCACAGTAAAAGCTTTTCCACATTTTAACTTTGCAGACAACCCTCCCTACCCTACCATCACATTTTCACTGGTTTATTCCTTCCGGATTAAATCCCTTTAATTCCTCTCATTTGGAAAATCCCCCATTTTTCTTGTTAAATCATGATGAATAGTACAAGCAGCAGCTACATAGCTGTAACTCAAGTTAGAGAGCAGTGCACTACTTAAACTCTTCTAAATGAGTAAACTCTTTAAGAAACATGCAGAGTGGAATTCCTACAGCTTTTTAAAGCCATTCATGTACTCACAGGGGTTTCTCAATGAAGACGTCTTCAGGCAGCAGAAAGGGGGCTTCTTTCTGTCTCATCTCAATCACCTATGTTGGAAAAAAAAAAGCCTGTAGTTATCTCATAACTGTGGTAATACCTTTCAAAAGTTCACCTGTGTGACCTGACTAAAGCTCGAAACCACCCTTCTTGACTCCCACACCTGGCACCAGAAGCAACATGATCAGCCCCGCAAAAAGCCCATCGGACTGTGATGGTTAATCTAGGTGCTGATGTCACTGATCCGCCACTCAGGCAGGCAGTCTGGCGTCCACTGACCTCGTGGACGTGCTGGCAAAATGTGGGTACAGTGGTCAGCTGGCATATGAGGTTTAGGTAGGCGGCGGAGAGGGCATGAACGGCGCAGCGATTGTACACTGGGAGCGTTGCTTCATTGGTCAGAGCCAGATCCTGAAAGACACAAACAATGAAGGAACCAAAAACCAGGAACCATGCAGATATCAATTCACTTGGCAGACATGCTTACAATACAGCATGTAGTGCATTACAGTGCAATATAGAACCATATAAAACCAAATGGCGCGTGCAGTGGCACACTGTTGTTACAAAATAAGTCGAAGTGCCACTGTTGTTTCAGGCAAGGAATCCCCCAGTCCCAAAGGATGGCTACCTGCAGGGCCAGAGCCAAGCGGATTAGGTCCACCACCACTTCCTCATTGGCCAGTTCCATGCTGATGAGCGCCAGCAACGCGTACAGCATCTCAAAGTGCGGCTGACCGCTGTTTTCCTCTTTACTGGACAGGAAAATGTGCCGGTACAGGCGTTGGGAGTGCTGGGGTAGGATCAGTGCTCAAATGGGTCATTACATTTAGAAAGAGAGCCTTCACTTGACAGCATCAAATTCAAAGGATTGTATACATTCAGCAAAGCCACTTATATCAATAGAAAATTTATGAAAGAGGATTTATGTTAATTTTGAGGTTTGGAGCCCGAAACCTGTAGCCTTTGATGCCTACCTTTTTCATGAAGATATTATCCTGTCGAGAGCACTTATCTACTTTTAGCTTCAGCACAGAGATGTCTGAGATGATGCTGCAGATGCAATGAGCAAAGTGTTTTAATTAATTGAGGAAATAAATTAGCGGCTCCGACTTCAGTTCCTTGGACAAACAAGTTCAGACAAACTCATTCTGAAATTGACTCTTACAGTTCTTAAAATACAATTGAGTTAAAAGAAATGACATGTCAGAAATGTATCATTCTGAATTCACAACAAAAAACAATATGTCCAAAATTATGTCTTTGATAGCTATGCAGTGGATGTTCTTAAATGGTAACATTAATTGCCATTTAATAAAAAATTTGAAACCGTTTACATTTTGGCCAGCCTTATCCAAAACTCTAAGTTTAACTGAGATAGAATATTTCACCTGATAGAGGAAAACTTGGGCCGATTGTCATGGCGATCGATGAGGCTAACAAGGATCTCGAGCACCAGCAGGCGTATCTCGGCATCCTCCATGAGTGTAAAGGACAGCAGAGGGTCCAGGAAGGAGCTTGGCATTGCTGCTAGCATGTTGGTAGTCTGGAAGCCCGTGGTCACCTTGAGAGAACCAGGAGAGAGAAGGGAGCGTGAGAATGACAAAGGCTGAAATATAGAGGGTTTTGTGAGTGTCTTCTTGCAAATAATTTCCTTGAATTTTGTACACGTAATGGATAGAATAAGAATATTTTGTAATATATCCTATATTATACAGAGGTACATTTTTACAGTCATTCACAAAATAAAACAAAAAATATTGCAAAACTGTTAACTTTATAACTGTTAACACTGATGCTCACCTGCAGTAACGACTTAAGCAGCATAATTTGTATCACTCTGCTGCACTCGAAGCTAGGATAAAAACACAGTCAAATTTGATGTTGATGTTTGATGTTAAGAGCAGAACAGTCAAAGGGGTTTGTTGACTGTACTTCACAAGTACGAAAATACTGTTCTGGAACAAGGGGCTTTGATATGCCAGTGTTTTTTGAAGTTTTAAAGTTAACGCTTCTTTAATTTCATTCAAATGTATTAAAGAGTTTAACTGTCATGAGACAGTTATATGCAGTACAGTTATTTTCAAACTTATTGAAACTGTGTCTGAAGAAGATGTTGAGAATAGTAACAGCAAAACAAAACAAAAAAAGATTTTTTTTAAACACATATATGGCACGAGGCAATTTTTTGTTTTCTTTGCCTATTAATATCTCATTATCCTTTAGCGGGACATTCATCGATCAATTTTAATGGGAGTCATGGATTTAATAACAAAATAACTAACTTTGGATTGGCCTGCTCATAGCTGATTATAGTTAATACATAGCCTGTATTAAATGTTTTTTTTTTTAGATTCAGACACAATCCATTGAGCATAGAGGATGTGTATTGAAAAGAGTCTACAAAATAGGTCTGCCTAATTAAACAAATCTATGACATGAGCAGCAGTTTAATAGAAAGGGACAGAAATAACCGTTTCAACCACATTGAGTTTTATGAGAATAGTTATTTAAGGATATAATACATCCACAACATCATCCTTTGGTCAAGCAAGTTATCAAAAAACGTGATTTATCCGATTCGCTCAAACACTGAAAATGCTACTTTTAAATCCTGACACAGATTTCCAAATACGATGATGCTTTTCAGCCAAGACACAAAAAAGTCTTTCTATCAACATGTCAGTACTTCGAAGGAGAGTGAAGAGTGACAAACCCACTGTTCAGATCTACAAATCAAAATGAAGCAATTACAGTAGGATTCCAGTGGGTCAATCCTCTGATTCCATTTGTCCTGGTCATTCTGTCCACATGATATTCTATAGCCTGTGACACGGAGGGGCTCCCTGTCCCTCACCCTGAGATGGCGCAATCAAAGGCGGGGTACATCCCGGGAACTGGGATCTTGCCCATGATGAACAGCATGACCTCGGAACACTGGTACGTGGGGAGCGTCTTGGCGAATGACCCTGAGGGCCCAGAAAGGGTAGACCCAGAGTTAAGGAGAGACGGCCCATTGTGGCTGAGGTAGCATATGGAGTTGAGAAAGAAAATGTAAAATCCTAAACGGAGCACAGACCACGTTACGAGAGTCGAGTGGGGAAATCGGAACAAACCACAGTGAGTTAAGCTTTCTTTTTGTGAATCGTTCTGACCAGGGAGAGACAAAAATTTCGAGTAATGGAGAGCATATTTGCTCTGAGACTGCTCAAGTCTATCTATTTGACCTTCGATGAAATGTAAATTTAATAATGCCTTTCAATTCGTATCTCTCACTATCATACACACAATCTACCTCTCTCTCTCTCTCTCTCTCTCTCTCTCTCTCTCTCTCACACACACACACACACACACACACACACAAACACACACACACACACACACACACACACTGCTCATGGCCACCTTACCAATTGTCTTGATTACGGACTCCTGCAGCTGCCTCTCCTCGTGATCCTTGATGATCCTGGAGCCGGCGCCAGCGCTGCCGCAGGGGAGGTTAGAGCCTGTCAGCTGGTAGTCCACACTGAGCCGCAGCTGTCTGAGGAGCGTGTTGAACACCTCCAGCACGGTGGGTCCTATAGAACCAAAGGGCACCGGGACGCTTAACCAGAGTGGAAGAGCGAGATCCTCACATCTAGGGTCAGCAAGAGAGATATGCTCAAATTCTAGGATCAAGGGCCAGAGTTTCACTAAGAGGGACATTTACGTTGCCTAAAGTGGGGGAGTCAGACTAGCCTTTGTGGGCCACAGGATCTGCTGGTTAAAAGCTCCTGCTCTGTATCTGATTTTCCCCGGGAAACTCAGTGAGATCATTTCTGATCCAAATAATGACTCTAGTTAAACAGCTATGAGGATTGGAGGGTGACTCCTCTGGTCAAAAGCAAAGGATTAATGATCGTGCGTGACAAGCCTCTCTCTGCATCAGCTTGGACATATCACTGCATCTTAGAAACCCCATCGGATTCCATCAGGCGTCTTGGTCTTGTGCAATGCATTCTTGTTTTTCAGGCATAATGTAACACATCATACTAAGGTACAAGAGTGGATGTGGACACTTTATTCAGGTATGAAGGGATAGTCCGGGCCAAAACAGTAGCTGTCACACGTATGAACCTCTTACTTTGCTTCAGTTTTAAAATAAATTCTTAGAGACATGTGCTGTACAGTCATCATTAGAACACCTGACCAAGTCAGATGACGAGTGTGCAAGAGACGGGAATTTGAAAGAATCACCCTTCTCATTCATAGGATATGCCTGTGCGATTATGTTTAGTGTAAAAAGTAAAAAAATTGAGTGAACAGAAATTGAATTTTTCACTCAGCAACGTGTTAAAACACTTTGTACCCATTACAAAGTGACCTATTTCAGATAACAAGGCTATTTTAGTCCATCAGTCACCTGAAGCCCGGTCCTGTTATTTTCCAAGTGTCCTTTGAACAAGGCAAAATGACAGAACAGGTGCAAAATACATTTATACAGCTTCCTAAAAATAGCCCATTAACCTACCTTTAATCAGTCAGTGTCTATGCCAAAGTGCAGTAACTGCAAACTGTTTTGTTACAAACAAAATCAGAAAATGCATTTTCCAAAGGTAATTTCATAAATAACAGGAAACCTGAAGCTAATTTGGAAAAACTGGTATTATTTATGACCCCAATAACAGTAGCTGAGAAAAACTCTTGTGGGACTGAAAAGGAGCTGAAATTCACTAGTTATCGGTGGAAGCTTTCTTTTATGAAAATTGTTGCTAGCAAGCAGTGCAGTTTGATTTTTTTAGGGTCTTCTCTTGTTCATGAGTTGTGATTTTTAGTAAAAAAAGTCCCTCTAGTGGACAGATGATGAAAGTGTACGAAGCTTATCGTGGAAACATAAAAGTTCCCCAGTAGTAGGCCATTTACCAAAGGAGCCACTAGCCTCTATGACAGCTGCCTCCGAGAGGACCTCTACTATGCCAGCCCGCACTTTGGCAGTGTTCTTGCTGTTAGCATCTAGGTGTCCCAAGAGCTGCTGGATCACCAGGTGGGAGTGCTGGGACTGAAATGTAGAAAGAGATAGATAGAGACATCAGAGAATAGTTCTGTTGGTTAGCACTGTAGCATAGCATAGGTAAATCTAACTCTCATAAAACATACATGAAACATAGTTGTTGTTGTTTTTTTTACCCTTCCTTTGGTTGCGCCACCTCAGGGTGAGGGAGCCCCTCAATAGAAAAAGTAAAATAACAGACTGCACAACAGTCGTAATGCCAACCTGGATAGAGTACATTATGATTTTGAAACAGCGGACAGCGAAGCTTTTGCCCTCCCACAGAGAGTGGTTATCAAGGTGCCTATGGAAAAACAAATGGAGGGGTAAATAGCACTATTAAGGGTGAAGAGTGGAACAGTCCCCAGACAATATCTCTAACATCCTCTTACTCGGTAGCCTTCACCTCCAATGCTCACTGGTACGGCACTTTGGTCCTATTTATGATTTATGAACAGCACTCAGGAAGTGGACCAAACCTAGAAAAATGCCCACAATCCTAACTAAATTCAACATGCCGACATTAACGTTAAGCTTGGCCTCCATTTATGAGCTGACACATTTCTTTGTTTCACACAGGCACCGTCAACTCACCTACAGTATACGTGGTTATTGCTACATCAGAAAAGTGCCATATCATATACAGAACCCCCTCTCTTCACTTTCTGCTCTCCTCAAACCCGTGCTTCACCCCTGTCTCCATGCGCCGCCTCCTGTCACCCCGAGCGCAGGCTCACATGAGTACAGGCTTGACGGCGTTCTTGATGTTGCCGTAAGCAGCCCGGCCCAGCAGCTCCCTGAAGCAACGCTCTGTCAGCTCCACCGGGCTTTCCCTCTCCTTCTCCACAGCCTGCGGCAGCGAGGGCGAGTGGCTGGAGGTTCAGCAAACACACACAGACAAACACACGTTCGGCCGGCTTCATCACAGCCATTGCAAGCATGCCCCCAAAGGTATCGCGCTGGCACAGACGGCTGGCTTCAGCACAGCAGTCCTAATGATGACCCCAAAGGTATCAAACTAGCGCAGCTGGCTAGCTTCATCACAGCAAGTACGCCCCCAAAGGTAGTACACCAGCACAGCCATCCCCGCGATACCTGGCCATCCCTCACAATGAGTCAGCAACCTCACTTGATCACCAGGGACTGCTTAACAGTGGAAAACCTGATGGTTTTTGGGAACAGTCTCGGTTTTAGTCCTCTAGCACAGCTCCTACAAATTATTTCGCTACTGTCGATTTCATGGTATGTCTCCACTACTATATACATGGAGGTTTCTCTTAAGAGTTTCTCACAGATACAGTGACCCTTTCTGTTTTGTTCTTACCCTTGTGAGAACAGATGTCCAGCTGTTCCCACCAGGCAGCATTAGAAATGTTACAGTTCCTTGAGTTGTAATTCCTTTAAGAGCTTTAAAGGATAAGTGATTTTAAATGGACACCTTTGGAAAGGAACAAACCAGCACTCTGTGTGTTAATTTTCCCACACATCCTTTTTATCAACTCACATTGCACTGAGCTATTTTGAACCATCTTACCAGAAATGTTTAACGGCTGCAGCCTAAAAAAAATTTTTTTTGGGGCCTTATGAATTGTTAAAAGATGCATATGGTCACTTGGTGTAGTTTCAATATGAGGGCGTTTTTCTGTGAATTATTTATTAAAATGGGATGTTTTTTTCCGTAACTTTCTGTTCCTGCGGTAGACATAAGAGACCATGTCACTCGGCCTCCTGCCTACTCTTGTCATGAGCCTGCTTTCAAATCGCTATCTGAGGTGGCACTGTCTCCTCATGGGTCTTGTTGCACATTAAAAGACCATTTGTTTTGTGAATACACAGTTTCTGCGGTGAACCAACTGGTGAACAAAAACAATGAAAATGGAAATACATTCCATTAGATTTCATTAAATTGCCAGTAGTTTGAGAGACTCAATTTGTCATGTTAGCTAACCTATGGAGCTAAATAAAGAGACATTACAGCAACGGAACAATCCAGCTGTGCATGCTGGGTGTCACTGGAAATGGTTGAATGGTTGACTGGACTGCACTGATGATCATTAAAAATACACTTCACAAGTTTTTGATTGGTGCTGACCTCTCTGTGCCCTCTTCCTGCTGGAGGTTGAAGAGCAAGGAAGGTACAATCTTATCCATGTGCTGTGGCTCCCAAATGTTGGCCTGCAGCTCATCGTTCACCGTCTTCCTCACAACTCCCTGCAGGCCCTTGATGCCCGCCATGCGGATCCTTGGGAGACAAACAGCCTTAGACTTCATAGCAGTGAAGGCGTCGAATGAGCACTGGCCTTGTATCCACACAAACAGGAAACGTGGAACTGAATACTAATTATTTAAATAAATCCAGACAGATAGCAGCCGTTATGAGTAAGCTGGACTGAATGAGTCTTTTGCAACTAAAAAAGGTACAAAAGCAATGCCCACGATTCTCTATAAGCATCGACAACTCGGATGTTTCACATAAATCTGTGGGCCTCTGTAGGTCACAGTTACACAGGTCATAGCGTTACCCACTTTGTGCGAACATCTGGGTCCTCGTAGTTGGAGTGACACATCTCACTGAAGCGGGACACAAAGAAATCGTAGCTGCGATGGTAAGAAGGAGTGTCCTCCTCAATGTTGGCAAACTTCACAAACTGCCGGACAAAAAAAATAATGATGTGCGTCACCATTGTCTCTTCTTCACAATTTATGTCGCAAATAGCAACAGAGACTACAAATGAAGCCATTCATTCCTACAATAAACAATCCGTGTAATTGTAATTGTACGCATAGATCGAGCCAATTTTGCATCCCGTTCATTCTGTAACCATGAGAACTTTACGAAAAAATTTCTTTATGCAGTATACTGTATACCAAAAATAATGTCGTCTATGCGGCTGTATTGGTGCCCATAAAAATGTTGAAGCGGTCAGGGTTTATCAGGCGTCATCCACTGTATTAGATTGCTAATTACACTCCATCTATATTTTCTAATTAAAGAAAATTACTCCAGGGAAGATGGGCTAGGTCAGTCGCAGTGAATATCGCTGCCAATTCTTATAAATTATATATCAAACCTTCATGTCAAAGTATACCATAAAATCAAATATGTATTATATGTAGATCTTTATTTAGATCAACGCCTGCAATAGAACTTAAGCCTTCTGGTGGTTCCTGTTAGGGATGTGTGGTACAAACTTCTGAAGAAAACTATACGTCTGCCATTTCTGAGCATGTTTTTGTCAAAAAGACCCCCAGGGTAATAATTATTTTGGAGGGTACTGTGTATAAGCTGTAGTCATTTGTCCTGCAGGAGCTCGTAAAGATTATATATTTTTTTATTGGTTATTTTAGCATAAAAAATATAATCTAAATGTTAAGACTGTAAACAAACAGACAGGGATTATTAGAGAGGACCCTGAAGGGGAAAACAGCTACAGCTGTTTCGTGAGAGTGGGTTTTCAAGGTCAGTCTGGTCCGAGCTTTTGACTCACCGAGTTGGTACCAAGAATCTGCAGGTTGGGCTTATCCGCCTCCAGCAGTTTGCGCACCATCTTAAGGAAGCTCTCCACAAATAGGTTGATGCTTTGGCAGTGACAGGCCATGAGGAGCTGGTCCAGGGCCTCTATGGCGATGCACACATGCCTGCAGACAAAGATAGGATGTGACCGGCTGTGGAGTTTACTGAGGGTTGGGGCAGGAGAGGGGGGGGGGGCTTCACAGCCTTTTCTCGTTATTAAGCCAAATGAGTGCGCAAATAATTACACATAAGAGATGCTAAACACAACAAACATGTACAAAATGTATAAAGAAACAGCGTTTGATTACATGGTGAAGCAAGCTACAAATCCAACATTTTGTCCTTCATTACTCTCATGTTCAGGATCAGGTCTACCACTTTGCGTACACATAGCGGTGTCTAGCCACGTCCCGGGACAACCTCTCAGACAGGTAAGCCCCAATGCGGTCCAGTTTCTCCGGAGCAGACAGGGCATAGAATGTCAGCTTCTCCATGTTGGCCTTGACCAACCCATCCTGGACATAGAGAAGAAAGACAAGAGCCAGGACTCACTGTGGGGACTCACTATGGACAACTGGATAGTGTTGGGTAGTGTTGGGTAGTTGTATTCCAAATTATAACTCCAAGGATAAATGAGAGTGTACTGAGAATCTTTCTGTGGTTGCTAATATTTATTTGTAAAAAAAGTAATCTTTATAAAAATATAATTAGGATATAGGTGACTTTTTTCAGTTGTGTTAAGGGTAGGTTCAGGCCTGTTCCTGAAGTTATAATAACTTGGATGCCAAATGGGATGTTAATAATAGGAAATGTCATACCAGGGACGCTAACAGCCTAATGAGGTGGTACTAGTATTTTCTAGTTTATAGAAAATAGTTCAACTGGAGCATTTTTCCTGCAAATAGATAGCGGCAAGTATACAAAACCTATGGTTGAGCCATTTCTTCATTAAAGAAACAATTGGGTTTTACACAAGGAACCTGTGCAATGTTAGCTACATTTCTTTGGCCAAAGTGTTTGTAGTTTTAGTGTTGTCTGCAGAGTGCCAACTTTTATGATTTGACACTGGCACTGGTTAACCACACGCAATTAAGATTATGCAATTTAAATAACAAATTTTTACTTTAAACGTGCATATAATAAATTAGTTCTCATTACTGGCTTGTGTCATAATAAATGTCCCAAATAATTAAATGCAATTTCATGATCTAATTATAGATTCTAAATAAAACTCAGCTTTCAATCATGATAGCTGCAGTGAAAATACAGCATAACTCACAATTAAGAGAATGGGCTGAAACAGGAAAATTTGCCAATCCACAGATCTAATGACTGAGAAATGTCTTTCGGAGTCAGGCCTTCTGTAATTAATGAGTGCACTTAATAATTTATCTTTGTCCTGATCGATACGACCATTTCAGTATCAAATTCATGAAATGGCCTTAGTTCTCGGGAAGCAACTCAGTCTAAAATGAAATATAATATCCCATTGTATAACAATCTCTTAATCATAAATCATGAATCAAAATGGTTACTCTGCATTTTTCTGATCGCTCAGTTCCAAGAAAGGGGGTCCTCATAAAGGCATCACAGTGTAGTAAAAATATATCTTCAACACAGCGCATGTTCAGGAAAGACTGTATAAGATGTGACATCACTTGCCTCGGGGTCCTCGGGAAAGATGTTATCAACGAGCCTCTTGTAGCGGGGCTTCAATGCCCCACAACAGCCACAGACACCTATGCGTAATGACAAAGGCGAGAATCATCAGAAAGTGATGAGTAAAACACACACAGGCACGAGCCAATAGAACGTTCTCATAGCTCGTATGAGTAAAGCATAACTTTTCATTGCACCAATGAAAAGCGGTTATTCAAATGGGTCAATCTATAGACCCGAGGCTGAAAAAGCGTTTCATTATGAAACTGTAATAACAACTTACTTTAAGTTAAAAAGACAGACTCAAATGTATTTCTGAAACATTTTCAACCGACTTCTGGCAGATTTCCACATAACCCTGTCTAGGTCTGACAGTTCAGAGATTCCATACACTCCATAGCAACAACCACAGATACTTTCCGTGTTCTTGCACTGGCTGATAAGGAGGGTAAGATCTCCCAAGAGGAAAGGTTGATTGGATCGTTTTGAATGCTGATCTAGGGCCAGTGACTTTTCTGTAGCAGTAATTAAGACCCGAGATACCAGATTATGTATTCCTGCTGATATTTACTCCACACATCAAAAAACTTCAGCAGACAGACATCACAGGCCAGACACCAACGCTTGGAACAGACAGATTGTGGGGTCACATAAACATTCAAAGGCCCAGCAGACTAGATGCCCACCGGACACCATGCAGAATCAAATTGACGCTCCTACGGCAGTAAGTTAGTTTTATGTAACATAAAAAGCGAGCACGGAAGTGAACATACAACCTACACATCGGATCCAATGATTTCATGGTGGTTTATCAGTTTGGTGGCATATGTTTAACGTGGCATAAATCTGCTCTGACAACAGATGATTTTGGTTTTGACCCAGATGAGTCATGGAAAGAATATAGAAAGAAAAGAGCATAAAAAATATACAATATATAAAAAAGCAACAAACATTACACCGGCAGATGTAAAATGACTGCTGGCCTGACAGATTTGTGATCCTCTTCTTGGACATAACCTTTGACCCTGATAGACCATTTTCCTCATCATCCAGGCCCAAATACAACCTCTACTTTAGTCTGAGCTAAGGTCAAATTATGGTTTCCTAGGGCTCAGCTGATAATAAATTAGCAAGTGCTAAGTTTTATTAGGTAAGCCATCTTACAACAGTAGAAAAACTAGGTATTAACTAGGTGATTAACTAGGTATATTAAACAGCATTTTAAGACTATATCCTGGTTTACAGGCCCCACAAAATAAAACCATAGTGTTTTATATAAACCCAATACATGGTGTATACTGCTGTGCAACTGACGTCTAATTGCCTGTTGTTCATTTGAAAGAGATTGATTAAACATGAGCAGCGTATCCCAGCAATTCGATGCTCCACAATTAAATGTTTCAAATTACTATTCTTACTGCAGCATTTACACTTCAAGTAGTAATACTCTGCCTCAGGCCCAAAGATAAGGGCTTTTAGAAATAATGACACTTTGGTGGGACTTGGGGGTGTACGAGGAGGCCTGGACCAATAGCAGGTGACTGCAATTAGCTGGCGGGCGATCAGTATGAGTCACTTGGGGGGGCTGCTGCCAGCTCATCAAGCAACACAGAACACAGTGACAGCTCCTGTTCTGCAAAAACTGCCAGGGGTTCCACCCACTCTTTAGAAAACAGCTTGGATGTCATTTTAATCACTCCCACTCCCTCAATAGAGCTGTTAGAGAAGTTGTCTAAATCGCGAAGGGACCAAGGGGCCCGGAAGGATGAAAGCCAGAGGAAAAAACAAATGTGAGAATGTGGAGTCCAAAAGGCCACAGTTCTTTACATTGTTCTATATTTCCAAGTGCGAGCACCCAACTTAATTCAGCCATAAATCCATTCAATTAGGTATGCATGGTCAACAAGCCCGGGCAGAGAGAAAGCTATCCAGGTCTTTAACATCTAAAACAATTGACTGAAATTTAAACCAGCAGAGTATCCACCTCAGCTTCAAAACAATGTCAAACGTGCTCCTGTTTTTCAGACGATTCTTTGGATCATGAATTCGACACAAAGACACCACACAGAACTATTTCAGTCCTGCTCACCACGATTATATTGTATATGAACAAATCTGATACCTGAAGCAACGTACACATGCAACAGGGCCAGCTATTCTGCTGTTGCACAGAATGCACCAAATGGCCATTTTTATCTATACATGTGTTTATTCATTCATTAAGATCTTACTCCAGTTCAATTAAATATATAGTATATCTATATGATAAAATTAGAACATAATATATGTTGACTTTTACTTGGTTGTGTATACTGATTCCAATACTGACACCAATATGGCACAGATTGTGCAGAAAAAGACCTTCATTTATATCTTAAACTATTTTATAATAACGAGGGAAGTCCAGGAAGTGTCCAGGAATCACAATGTTAGTGCGTCACCATTAGTATTTCAGCCTGTAAACGCAAGTCAAATTAAAGATGTAATTATCTCAGATTTTGCATATTCCCTGAAGGAAATGCCAGCACTTCACCAGAGCAAACATCAGTGCTAACGTAACAAACGTCTCACTTGAACAGCCACATCTGCATTCTGTGATTGCCTATGGAAGAAAATAAAAGGTTGACTTATCGGACAAATAAAATATATTATTAAGTAAGTATGGCGCAAATTATTATCTGGTGGCAATACTTAACCTCTCACAAAACAAAATTTTGGACAACGAATAACTTCAGCAAAAAGAAAATATGTATCATTTGAATCCATCACCTAAAATGCCTTTAATGTGGTGAATGTCATGTTAAAAAACATCTTCAAATCCAATTATTGCACTGCAATGTTAGTCACCCATAGACGCCCTGTTGGCCCTCTAGGCTGTCCGATATCTTTTCTACATTATACATCAGACACATGATAAAACAAGGAAATGCAGAGCAAGTGCCAATATAAAATAGACTGCATTTCACTGTGTTACTTAATTATAATATATGATATCCAATTTACACCAAGGTTAACTGCAATCGAAAGACTTTGGTCTGTTAAAGGACACAAGTCGTAAAAAATTAAAAAGGAGATGTGGAGTGTCTGCAAACCAGAGTGCAATTTGTTTTCTGCTCCCTGATCAGTTTGACAAGTGTCTGCTTGACTAGTTCTGATCTGCTTTATTAGGTCCAATTAAAATTTTACTAATTGGCAATTTGAAGATCCATGTGGCACCCCGTGCATAAAACATGTTGACTTTTTGCTGTTCGAACCGTTTTCAGACCGTTATTGAGACAAGTTTCTGTCTCTCCGACTGTCTCTCAGAAACGCTGTTTCAGGGTTGTGGTTAAGGTACAGAGAAGGCATGCGAGGTCCTGGGTTTAGGAAAGGTTATGGAACTGTCTGATTTGAGATCAGCTGCTGTGAGCAGGAATGTGCTGAATGTAGCAGATAGTCTAAGTGAAAGGATGGTATTTTGGATCTGTTCCAAGTCATACTCTGGGTAGTTATAAAGAGTTTTCTCTCCTGATATTCTTGGAACGAGTTAGGTACTGGCAAAGAGAGTCAACCATCAATCAAATACAAGTGACTGCTCTTGAAGGGGCTTTCTGCCAATACTTAGCTCATTCATTTTTATATTGACACATTCCTATTTATATTAACGTAATACTTGAGACTACAGGCAAAAAACAAGAGAGAATGGTGAGCAAACCTCTATGTATCACTTTCTGTTTTAATCTGCAGCATTGTATTGTAAATTAGACTACGACATTGCAAGACTTGCATGTATATCTATAATGTTCCTAGTCATCAGTCTTTCCATAATCAGTAAACAATTATGTAAGGAAGTCAATATACAATTTTTTTCATATAAATACATTTAAGAAATAATGTAATTAGGTTTATTTTTGTAAAATAAAACTTCATTTATGGTTATCTTGAAAAATGAATGGTAAAACACAGAAGAATCTCTGAATGGTAAGGTCTGATAAAATGAACAGACTAACCAGATTTCCTTATCCAGATAAAACACATATGTTGTTTTTCTATGGTGTATTGTCCTCACTGCAAAATACCAAACTAGGAAGTGTTCGTCTCTCATCAATGCACGTCTGGCAAAAATTGCCTCTAGGATGGCCTGATTTGAACACCATGGACAGTTATCATCTTGTTGACTGCCCAGTAATGAACTTCAGTGATAAAAATGGATGCTGGGCTCTCCTTTGTGGACAATTCAGCTGAAGTGACCAGGACTTCACACATGGGAGGCTCCTCAGCTACTGACCCTTTTTGGGTGTATACACTCACTTCACACACGGGTGGCTCCTCAGCTACTGACCCTTTCTGGGTGTATACACTCACTTCACACAAGGGTGGCTCCTCAGCTACTGACCCTTTCTGGGTGTATACACTCACTTCACACAAGGGTGGCTCCTCAGCTACTGACCCTTTCTGGGTGTATACACTCACTTCACACATGGGTGGCTCCTCAGCTACTGACCTTTTCTGGATGTATACACTCACTTCACACAAGGGTGGCTCTACTGGCCTTTGCCTCGTTCTGACTACCACAACTCACCTCTTTTCTGTGTCTCCCCACGTGTGCCCTAAGACCACTATAGCTTTCCCAGAATGCAGCAGCTCGCCTGTTATTCATCACCACGGTTCACCCTTTCTCATTGCCTTCCACTGGCCACTAATCTTTTGAGCCAGGCTCGAGGTGGAAAACATTAGTGCTGGCATTTGGGGAAGCTCACAACACAGCCCCTATTTATCTTCAGTCCCCTTATCTGACAGAATTGCACATTACAACGTTGCTAGAATTAAAGATGTGCTCTACTTGTGACATTGCCTACTCCTAAGTTTGACAATAAGATGGGACTCTTTCTCTGTAATCTCTTCCAAGCTAAATGTTTCAGAGTGAACTAACAATTCTCCTTGGTATGTCAATGAGATGGGTCTATATCTCTGTAATCTCCTTCAAGCTAAATGTTTCAGTGAACTAACAAATCCTGTGATCCAACTTCTATTCTGAATAGATTAGCAATTTAATTTGGCAGAATTTTTTTGTATGTTTGGATAATGGCAGCTATCCGACATACTTCACCCAGTGCACTTTGTCTTCCAGTCATACTTAACTGAAAGTGTTAATTTAGTTAAAACCATAAACAAACAGATGGTAAATAAAAGCAACATCAAAATCAACAGCGGCCTATTTTTTTTCTGTATGTTGCCTCAGTCCGCAACCAAGTTGGTTCACTTGTATGCATTAAGATTACTCCGCCTGCGAAACCCTTTGCTATAAGTTTTACAAACATGATTTGACTTGACATTTCCATTTGAAAAAATGGGTTTATTTAGGCTTATTCAGCTCTCGTGAGACAAGCTTGGACCTTTCCTGACTGCTGCCGAATCCTTTTATTTTGAGGGTGACCCTCAGCCCCAAGGCACGCAGTTTAAATTTAAAACAGTGTATTTGCTCACTGCTGGAACTCACTGGAATGTGAGGATGATGGGTTTGACCGACAGACTGAAGGGGCAGGTTTTTTAAAAAGGGGTTAAGGAATTTTTATTTTATTTTATTGTTGCCTTAAACAAGGCATCTTCTTTGCCCGCTGTCCATGTGATGTCGTTATTTCTGTTGTTTTACATACAGCAAAGCTCACAGGTGCCACACACCCACACACTTATAATACACAAAATAAATGTATGTCGTTGAGAACACTCTCAAGGCAAACTATTTGATACCCTACCCTCAGTAGCCATAGATAAATAACATCTGAGCTCTAAACAAATAAGCAAAGATTAACATACAGGATATAAATTAAACAACTGAAAGACTGTTAGCACATCTGCAGTTAAGCCTGCCTTAGAAGGACTGCACTGTCGGAATGCTGACAAAAACTACAACATTTTGTATATAATTAAAAACAGACTTCTGAGAGAATAATTGTGAACTAGTTGAAAGCTAAATGCTTAGATGCATTAAGATGAACCACAATTGACATGGATATAGGGCAGTTCAGTTTGGATATCTGTTGGATATCCAATTAATTACTTGTTTACATAAACAATAAATGTAATCTGCTGCCTCTGCAGCTGCAATAATGATGATCTTCCTGTCATTTCTTTCAGTATGCACATTCAATCTCTGTGCATACGTTTGTTTTAAGAAACAGAATGATACTTAATCTAGTTTATCAAAAACTTCAAGTTTACTATTGGTGCAGAACTGGCTACACAACGAGTAAATGCTCAAACAGTGGACTGCTCTTTGACTCACAATCGCACGTGCACACACGGATTATTACAGATAAACACTGCCCTTACCATACATCGGTGGAAATACAGATGAAGTTCCTCCTGCTTTTTTTGCCTGGAGCCTTTCTGTCGCATCCACAAAGATAGACTTGCCTGCACTCAGACACGCACAAACACTCAGATACACACACACACGCGCGCGCGCACACACACAAATCCACACTCACACTCTATGCATGTGACCGTACTCAAATGACCTTCGATTTCCCAGTTGCACGG
>JAOVYW010069471.1:0-20984 GCA_025775045.1 Hiodon tergisus
CGACACATAAGCTTACATTTGGAAAAAACTGGAAAAATGTGGTAAGACAAAATGTGTAAAAAAAAATTACCAAGTGAGAGAATTAAGAAGCAACAGAAAAGATGGTAAGATTCATAAAGAGTAAAATCCAATTAGCTGAAATAAAATGTACCAAATAAAATTACGCAATTGTTGGTTGGAGCAAATAATGACAATAAACAGAGATCATCTTTTGAATCTCAAAATGCTTTTACATGGCAGTCAGGACAAAAAAAATTAGTTAGCTCAATGCGGAGTTAGAAGCATCATCTGCATCACAGAGGTTAAGCAAAAATGGATTTGAAGACGAGATGAGGAATACAAGCGCAGTTAACATTAAACAATGCCCTAAACATGTGAGACCTGGTGCACATACACAAACGTTCTCGATCAATGAGGTTCTGACAAGATATTGCATTGGATTATTTAAATTGTATAAACATTGCATCGACTATGGACCACCTGCAAACTTTCAAGGACTGTGAGGATTTTATTAATGTGTTTGGGATAACATTCCCCAGTTCAATGGAGTTTGGCTTGTATATAATTGGCTACAATAATAGCTTTTATTATAAATAAGTAGGAAATAAAGAAGCCTCCACTTCATTCCTTAGTTTACTGTTTGGATTTAAAACCTAATAAATAGGGAAAGGAACTTCAAGAATGAAAAATGTCTGGCCTTCGAAGACCTTCCATGTCTATGAAACGCACACACACAGTATCAGTCAGACAGCAGTCAGGAACATCCAGGAATATAAAATATATTTACTTTCATTTGAAATTTGAAATTTGAAATGAAAGAATTTAGAAAAGATTTCCCATAGGCAGTATTGACATTTCACCATAGGCCACTGTGTCAAGACATATGGTTTAACTGCCATTTAAAACCTCAATACTTATTGTACTTAATGATGCTAGACAAACCAGGCTAGCAGTAGCGCCCACGACGTTCACTTGTGCTTGAAACGCACTCCTCGCTACTCCTATATAATACTCAGCTAACATTTCTGCCATGAGTAGAGAACTGTGGAAACTCCGGAAAACACTTTGGTTGTTCAGTCAAGCGTGCTGTGCAGTAGAGTCAGACTTAGACAGTAGTTAGTGTTTGACAGCGCGTCGCAGGGAACAGTTGTTATTCATATCTAAGAATGTGACTGTAAAGGTTTATTTGTTCTGGCCGTCGTTGTTTTAACCCCTTTCATTCACGAAAGTTCTATGTATTTCCAGGCAATTGCAGGCAGTCGAGAATGTGTTGGAAGATGTTAGAATAACCCACCAAATTGCTGCTCATCGTATAGCTATATTTTCAAAAAGGGAAAATCTTTTAGCAAAGGTTTGCTATTAATGGCTAAATAGAGAAACATAAAATGCTATATGATAGCATAATATGCTAAGGTCCATGTGTTTTAACTGACTGATTTCACACCGAGAACTGATCCCTAGTCATCATGTACTTGAATATATATTTGGCTACATATGTATCACTTCATTATTATGCTGGAAAGCTGACTGTTACCTTATCTGCATTGCAGTGTTTCCGTTTAGTTTGTTCATTAGCTAAGATTTATTTTTCTTCACTGCTCTGATAATGTTTAATTTGCTAGCTCTCGGTGCCAAACAGTGATAGTCTGTTTTTGCAGAATTAAACGACTAGTATTAGCAAAGCCATAGCTCATTTTGAACGCTATTGTGCATTAAATAATTTATTTTTATCAGCAACATCATCAGTAAACAAATATCTTTGTCAATAAGTAATTTTTTGATAAGGACAAAATATAATATGCCCAGCTACATATTCCTCAACTTTCCTGATGGAGTAAAAACACAACTATCTACTGTTCAGTGATTGATGGACTCCTTTGATGTTAAGTTTTGTTTGTGTGTTCTTAGGGTATTCTATGCACATAGGGAAGCCACCAGGCATATAGGATATTGTGCCTGTCCGTTTTCCCCTCCGTATTCCTTGTGTTTAGTTAGCAGGGACATTGCTCAGGTTGCAGCACAAGGGAATGTTCTTAACCTGCATCCCAATCCCCCAAAGTACAGTGGCAGATGTATTTGTGTGTCCATTCCCTTTTTTTGTTTTCTTTTGCTTTCCCTGTCCTATCCCCTGTTTGCTGGGTCGTGACCACCTTGTGCTGTTCCCCCAACCATTCATGAGCTGTGATCACACAGACACTCTGGGCTGAATGGGTCTGCAGGGCGAGCAGCACGCTGCATCCGCGCTCAGGTTACAGAGGATTATGAGACGGCCATTACGTCTCCAGAGATGGCCGTTGGTAGCTTCAGTCCCCCATGCAGTGCCACAGGATGTGTTTACTGTGAGGATTTGCTGTTGGTGCAGTAGCAGACTTTTCCCTTTCTAGGGCAGACAGGCCTCCTTGGGCATGTGTTCCAGGGACTCTATCCATGGTGGTGGATGGCTCCCCGGTTTTAATCTCCCTGACCACCAAGCACCTCTGTGTCACCCTCCATTACCAGCTTTCCTCCCACATTGTAAGGGACGGAAGTAGGGGAGGAAATTGCTGTTGCCTACTGAGAAGCACCTCAGGGTCGTCAAGAGGAAAACTTCTGGGATGATCGGTGGGAGGGAGGCCCTGGCTCAGCAGCCGTTGGAGCCTGGAAACCCTGCATGTGGCAGAGGTGGGGGGTGGGCTGCCCGCTCGGAAGTGGGCGTCTTCACTAGTGCCGGTGAAGGAGCTGAACTTCGACTTTTGTTGGAAGAAGATCTTAATGACCGGAGGATACATGAGCTTGGATCACTGGGGATTCCCGCCCCAACAAGGAGGAGGCTATTGATGGGAACAAGGCACCCCATACCTGCACCATGCAAAATACCTTTGCAAGATGGGAGAAGGGAATGGTGAAGTGAAGGAGAAGTCCTTCGCATAATGAATTGATGTTTATAAATTGGTATGGGGGTTGCTTGATTTATTGAAAGGAATCTGCTCGGCTGTGCCCATTTGATCATTAAAGACCTGATTTAAAACCAGGAGTGGAGAGATGTTTGGGTTGGTGTTTCCCAGTGCTTCATGTCAGAGTACCTTTGTTTTTTTTAATTAAATGATTAATTACATTTTTTATACTTTTTGATCTGTTCTGATTTGTTTCAGCACAGGTTTACTTTTCTGATGTGTCTCAACCCAGATTGATTTCCGGGTGGTTAGATGTTCATGACAGGAATCCAGCATGGATACCGTATACAACCTGACCCCAGACTGTTACTCTGATGTAGTGGAGAGCTGAATGCAATGTGGAGCCTAACCTTGAACAAAGAGAGTGGCGACAATACTGTAGATAGATTCACTGTTGGCAGAATTTTTCTGACCCACTGACTTACTGCCACTCATTCACACACCGGCAATGTCAAACCAGTTTAGGGCAGGCCTCCACAGGACTTACAGCAAAGACGAAAGCACTAATGGAATTAATGAAGAAGCTTGCATTAAATACAATATCTGTGTTCTTTTGGTTGAGGCACTGATGTATTTTAAGTTTTATTTCCATTGTATTCACCCCTTTTGTGAAACACTACCTCCGTTCCCACTTTTTAAATTCCAGTGTTTTATGAAACTCCAGAGCTTGATTATAGAGAGACGGACTCCATCCAAGCTCGAGAGGTTCTAAAAGATTGCAAAGAGACTGATTGGAAGCACCCGACAAAACTAGAGCACTGGCCACGAGCAGAAATTCAGTTTTACACCAATACCAGCATGCTTCCTAGAACCCGGGACTGGTCATCCAAATATATTTATTCATCCAAATATTTAATTCCACTCAAGTTAGCCTGCACAAAATTAGCTAGCCTATTGTGTCTGTGCCCCGACTAACAAATCTTTTCATTTATACAGAGAAATCCCAAAAATCTAATATGAATTCAATGTCATAGTAGATATTTGAATAACTTGCACTGTAATAATAACATTTTAAAAGTAGACCTCCTGAATGTTAGCTCACTCAGTGATCTATGTGAGTTGATCAATAAGATCGCTGACAGTGACGGATCTTATAGAAGAACTTTCAAAAACTGTATCCAATGTAGCTTCTTGTCAACTGACGAAATGTTAGATGCCAATAACAAGGCACTTCATTATTATTAAGACATAGTGCTCCCCTGACATAGAAATACTAAAGTGGAAGTGCTTTAAGTCATAATTAACTGATAGATTTCAATTTGTGCACTGATAACGTTTTAGATTGAACTGAAGTTCAGTAGGGTGTCCCTCAGGGTTCTGTCTTAGGTCCTTTACTATTCAACCTATACGTGTTTCCACTAGGTTATGGAATTCATAAGCATGGGATAAATTTACACTCAATTTACTCAAGAACGTAAAACACTGGCCGACATCAAATTTTCTACTAATAAATTCTGATAGTCCTAGGTCCTAATGACTATTGTAACTGCATGACAAATTACACAATGAGTTGTGTTGGGCATTCAGAGCTTCCCGATTTGCTTATCAAAGATCTTGGGGGAACAATTTCTTGTTTGAATACCATGTTAAAAACACAACGAGAGCAGCGTTTTTTCCCACCTTAGAACTATTGCTAAAAATCCAGCATTTTCTCAGCCTAAAGGATACAGAAAAACTTTTCCCAGCTTTTGTCATCTGTGGCCCAGACTATTGTATCGCCCACTGACTTTTAAGGCAGCTCACAGACTGTGACAAAACCATTACAAGTTGTACAAAATGCGGCCTGTAGAATCTTAGCCAAAGCAAAAAAATATGTCCACAAACCAGTCTTAGCATCACTTCACTGGTTACCCATAGAGCACTGTGCTGACTTCAAGGTGTTACTTCTCACTTTTAAGGCATTAAATGGCCTTGGTCCTGTGTATTTAAAAGACCTGCTAGCACACAATAAAATCCCCTGAGATTACATCGCTCACAAGAGGCTGGCCATGTCTCCTAAGAGTTGCAAAAGCTAAATCTGGCCTTCTCATACAGAGCCTCTCTACTACCCAACATTTCACCAATTTGTACAGGATGAAGACTCAGTCGAAAATATTTAAAACCAGATTTGAAAAAATTACACGTTTTTTTTTCAGTTTGTCTTTAGCCATATTGGGCGCTGAGATAGATTGTGGCTGTTGGTCATAGCATCTTCGGGGCTAAGAGGTTTCCTGCTGTCACTTCCCTATTAGCAGGGTCACCGCCATTGGCCTTGCCACACTGAGGCTTCAGAATGTTGCATAACACTAAACTCCACATTCATATACTTCCCTCCCATTTAACATCATCTGCTGATCATATGGTGAGCTGTTAACTCCGCTCTTCACTCATTACTTTATCATAAAAGTTTTCATATGTGTCTTATGCTGTGCCTGTTTTAAATCTTGGGGGGTCAGGGAGTAATTTTCCAGTTATTCCTTTTGGCACTATGTTTCATAGTTTTTTTTATTCCCACTGGAAAATTTTGTTTTTCAGCGTGACAAATTCTATTTGTAAAAAAAAAAGCACAATAAAGGTCAGCAGATTGATTCATTTTTAATATGGAAGATTATCTGTACTAATTTAGTATAACTAATGATTACTGATATATAAAGGGCAAGGCACAGAGATGCAAAGGCTTGTATCAACATTTCTCATGATTTTTATGATGATATTGATTATATTGAGACAGACGCAAACTGCTCTTATCAAAGGCTGCACAATGTGCATTGATGTTAGCATTTTTGCTAGCAAGCAACCGATGCTAAATTATGATAAACAGTTATGTAAAGTGTGATTAGTGGGTTGGCAAAGTTTTGGTTTGGTCCCAGCCTAAGTGTCAAGATTTGATTTTGTCGAGGGCTTTTTCTGTTCAGGAAATAAAAAACACATGTCTACAGATGTACCCCTGGTAGCCTTGTTTAATGTAAGAACATGGAGTGTCTGCTGATTCCTGGGCAGCTAGCTCCCAGCCCATACTCTCCTGAGGAATTTACTGTGAGTGTATTTCCTCCCATCAAAGATCAGGTACTGGGGGAAGCTATATCTGTTATGTTCTGGGAGAAGCGAAGAAAGATGTGATCTTCCTGCAAATTTAGTTTATTCTGGTAAACTCAAGGCATGGGGTTTAAAAAAAACAAAACGTACTGTTATTTCATACTTTTCAGCTCATTCTTGGTGTCTTTGCTAGACTAAAATAAACTAGAAATATTGTTAAACACAGAATCACGCAAGATGCCTTTTAACTGTCAATCTGACGCAGAGAAAGTTAGATAGTCCGATGTTAAAATTCACCATGAAAATACAGCTCAGCACTATCTCACTCCCTTCCACGGACTGAAAACAAACAGTCTTAGGTTGTTTGATATTTTCTACAAGGTGCATGGGGCAGCTTGGTTATGGTGGTATATTGCTAGAGTAACCAGCAGGAACTTCCTGCAGGTCCCTGAACTATATTAGCTTCTTTGGTCTGTTGTAACAGTGGAGGCAGTTTGGGGAAAAACTAATTAGACTGGATTTACCTAGCTAGCTAACAAACCGATGAACCCTAATATGCTGAAATCTTAGGAAAAACATCGGATTGATAAAACAGATTATACTGATTAAAACCATTTATGCTAACACTGTTAAAGATTTTAGCAGAACTTATTCTGTCGTGTATCCTAAGAAATGTGAATAATGTTCGTTCATTCACAGTAAGATCCTAGATTGCTCGTTAATTGTATTTGTCTCTTTGACAATGAAGAATTTGTCATGGTTTATTGCTTAACAGTGAATGTAATGCATGCAGCCTAGTGTGCACACATTGAAGCAGATCTGAAGGGACGGGCTGAGAATGCGTGCTAGAATATTCTTTGGGATTCTTGGTGGTTTTCCATACCTGCGGTTCCACAGCAGATTAAAACCATAGGTAAGAAGCAGAAAACACTTAAACCCTAAGTGTGGGAACAGAACACGAGATGATAACCGGATCAGAACTGAACTTCGGGCTTTAGGACAGGATAAGAAAATACACTGAAGTGTGTACTACACCAGTAACGTGAGATTCTGATAACGGTGACTTCAGACAAATGCTAAAGAGCTGTTTTGCTGGTATGTAAATGTGTAACTTTTATTTTCGTTCTTTAAAGACCAAACATGACAGACTCAGGCCGTACAGAACATGACAGGAAGCAGCCTCTAATATCATTCATGAAGTTTCCTGGTGACAGAATCTTAACTGAGCAAATGCCTCTCTACGTGTTTGATGCATTTGAATGCGGTGGCCATGATTTACCGTAAATTATTGTTTGTTTTTCTGGCAGTTGTGTCTGAGGTGCAGTGTTGATGGGCTGGCCTTGGCAGAGTTATTGCTTTGCTTCACTGTTTTTGGTTTGTAATGCTAGCGGCAAGTTGCTATTTGACCTATTGATAAGGGCAGCATGTGCTGAAATTAATATGGTTCTGTTTCTCCCACTGGCAACCATGGGTGAAGACAGAGCAAACGCCCTCTCTAAGGTCCTAAAGCACTCAAATTTTACCATTTGAAAAGCCATGAACGAAGATGAAAATAAAACTCCTAATTTTGTTTGCAGTAAGGGTTTATGAGGATGGAAGGATAATTAAAAACTAAATTATGCACAGGGAGGTGCATGGTCCCTATATACTAACCAGCAGCAAAATAGAAAATACTGAATCAAACGGGCTATTATTGAGCACTGAGTGACTGTTTATTCCTCTGTTTTTTGCAACTGATAAACTGTTGTCGTAAGGGTCCATTAAATATAAAAAAATGTAATGTGTACAAATTAAATTAATTTGATTAGGGTTTATAGTAGTAGAGTTCAGTAGGAAAGGTGTACCTTTCAATCCTGTAACAATCCTACATGGTGCTTTCTTCAGCACCTGACGATCTGATGAACCTAGAATTAATTCAGTGCATAAGCACTAAATCCACCCAGGTAATGCCGGAATTCGCAGGAATTAGAATTTCTCTTCCTCATGAAGTTAAAATGCTGATTGAGTTTCTCTGAGACTCGGATTTGTACCGAGATTGTAGAACTGTCTTGCATTTAATGATTAAGAGATAGGATAAGCGTTATTTTTGCCAGCGTCGCTAGGAACCGGCTGTTTTCCGTCATGGTGGGGAGACGGGGGCCCGGGGCAGACGGAGCTGTTTGTATTTCCTGCACACATCAGTTGTTCTTATGCATTTCTAAATGATGACCGCAGGCAAAAATGGTGCTGCATTAGAAGTTAATCTGCATGCATATGTCTACTTTGAATTAAAGGGACGAAAGGTAATCTTCACCCTTCTCATAATGGCCATGGGAAAAAAAAACCTAACAAGAGGAAACAAAACGCAGCCCCCTGTCTGAGGGAGGGTTCTGCTTTAATCATAAAAATGAATAAAAAATGTCTTTGCAAATCTCAGAAGATCTAGACATTAGGTTTAACCTGCAGCCTCAGCAAAGCCCTCCCCCCCACCCCTCATTTCTACTCTTATTTTTTTCTATTCGGCTCTCTATTGTGCACCCTCTCTGTCTGCCTTCCTCATTTAAATTTCCCAGAGCTTTGGGTCTCCAGGCTGGGATTTCTGCAAGAGTGCCCATGCTTACATGGTCATGTATGCCGGGCCGACTGCTTAGTTGGGGATTTCCTCCGGCCGGCCTTTGTTCTGCGGAGAGGGAAGAGGCGGCAGTTGTTCTCTTGTCTCCTGGCCGTGTGATCTCTGGAGCCTGCCCTCGCGCCCGCACTCAGCGGCTCGCTGATCCCAGAGTAGTAAATGGCAGAAGGGAGGTTCTGTGGGGAGGGGGGGGGGGAGGCGCAAAACAGGGTTATTGAGGGGAGAGGGGCCAAAAGAGAGGGAGGATCCATTTGGGAGGAAAAGGAGCAAAAGGAATTGAAGCGACAGTGGCGGTAACATGCAGGTCTTTTTCCACTAAGACTTTTGGGGAATAGAGGAACAGGTGTCGGGCTTGTAGAAACGTATCCTGTTTGTGACCCAACACGCTCCTCCACATTCTGCCCTGCGCCTGGGAGGTAGCCGGGAGTCCCAGCACGGCCGAACGTGTGCGCGCTGGGCCCCGCCCTCTTTAAGGGACGGGGTCGGCCTACCTGTGGCGTCGGCGTGTTTGTCATCCGCGCCGACCGTCTCCGCCGGCGGATCCTCGTTTGTCAAGATGACTGATCGAGGTAGCTAATTGGAAGCGCGTCTGAGCGAACATGTTGCGGCAGCGCAGCGTTCTACTCCAGCAGACCGGGGGTGGGTTTGCAAACATATGTGAGCGGCGGCACTCAGCCGCTCTCCCTCCTCTCTGCTTCCGCGGCCCCGTGTCTCAACAGCTTGTACTCCGTGTTCGAGCTCGGCACTTCCAATATGGCTCTCTCTGCTAAAGGACGGCGCCAAACAGCACGCTTGCCACATTCTCACGCATTTCATGCACACTCCAGCAACTCACTGACATCGATTTACTGCCATTCAGACTGGATTTGTGTTTTTCCTTCCAGGTGCACTGCCGTATCCATGCTAAATTAATTGTTTCAAACTTCAGATGCGCCGATCAGTTTACAGGAAATCTGCTCTGCACGTTGTGCCATGCGCGACCAAGCAGTTTGCTCCACGCAAGCGAGCGGCTTTGTGCCGTTCTGAATAAGCACCACCGAGCATTTTTGCGTGCAACATTTAAGGCGGATGAGCCCATATGCAGAGGACCCCGGGGTGTGACCAGCTGACCAGCAGAGAGACACAATCATCACAAACGGTGTAGTCACTGTATCTTTGCTGGTGAGTGGGTGTGGATCCTGAGTGCCAAGCTCTGCGTTGTCGTTCCTCCTCTTCCTCTCAGCCACATCCCGGGGTTAATATCCGGCTCTGAATCTGAATCGCCAAAAAATCCAAGGAAACACACAGCATCATTATGCCCAGCCCTCCTTGCCACCTCTTGGCTTCCCTGCTTGAAGTGTCTGTCAGCCACCAAACTTGCCCTCCCAGGCTACGCTCAGAAGGGCCAGAAGGCCATGTCATGTGGAAGTGTGTCTGTGTTAAAAGCCATTCTCTCACAGCACTCTGCGGTCTTTTTGACACTTTACCACGGGCCTTTCCTTTACTCTCCGCACCACAGCAGCAGAAGGGATGTGGTGTCACGATGATCCTGATGCATGGCCCCGATGGCAGGATGTGGCTGAGGGCTGGGGATTGCTGAATGTTTTCCTCCTTCTCTTGTGCCAGCAGTGTCATCGTGACCTCCCCTTGCATGGAGAAGCGGTTAAGAGCGGCGAATCCTTGGGCTGGAGGGAAGAGAGACAACGTTTCTCCTTCTGATTTTCATCACACAGCGTCTGCAAATCTGATCCAGTGAAGCCGAGACGGCGCTAACTAATAGCACTTACCTGCTTCAACTCCATCCCAGCAACGCCATCAAATCCAATTGACTGCAGTCAATCTGTGAAGAGCAGTCATTTTATTTCCCCCTACTGTTCACAGCGGAAAAGACTTGTGTCAAAGGCATGGTATTAAAGACTTCCTATTTCCACTGACAAACGCACACAGGTTGGAGCCATGTCCCTATCTCTCGCTGGCCTTATTCTTTTGTGTCCCTCTGCGCTCGTGTCAGAGGTGCGGTTTTTGATTGGCACTATGCATTATTGTGTGTCTGGCCGCGCGTTGCTGTGTGTGAAGTGTGTTTGCGGCCTGTGCGCTGCTCCGTGTGAGGCGCTGTCTGTAATGGGGGGATGGTTGGCCGTGCCATGGGCTTTATCATCCCTGACACTGCAGCAGTAGCTAGGAGGAAAATGTCAGGAACCAGGCGCAGGTTTCAGAGATAAAAACAAGTGGGATCTGTCAGTCACCTGTCATTGAGACCCCAGCAGCTGCAGAAATGCGGGGAACAACGGGAAGTGAGAAGAATAGGGTTGGGGGGGCGCAAAAAAAGCCCAAATCCCTCCTGGATATCCAATTTGCCACCACAGCCCAATGGAGGGGCAAACTCTGGACCCCTGGGGGCAAAGTTGCTAAATTGGGTTCTCGGTGACGGGCCGCAGTTTGGGGGGCTCTCCATCTCCAGCCAGCTGGAACCACAGAGAAAAGAGGGCATCCCTGAGACAGTGTGAGCCTGGTGGGCCTTTTTTTTTGGGTTCCTGTCTTAAATTGAATTGCTGAACCCCGACACCGGTCACACTTTTTTCTTTCTTTTTTACCCATTGTTGTCCCCCTCCTCTCTCCGTCCTGCTCAGCCAGTGCATGCCAAACTTTGTTAGGAGCCAGGGCTCAGAGGCTCCAGTTGAGCACCAGCGACTGGGCCCACAGCTGCCTCGGTGGGAGAGTGCGAGCTGGGGGCTATTCCAAGGGGGAAGGTAAGGTAAGACTCTGTGGTTTCTTTTTTCTCCTTGTCCGCACTGCCCCTTGTGCAGAGCGGGCTGCGCAAATTGAGGCCAGTCACTTTTGGACTACGTGAGGCAGCGGAGAGAATTGGTCCTTGGCTCCCGTTGCCCCTGCTCGGAGTTCCATTTCCCACTGCCCTCTTTCTCTCCCTCTCTTCCCCTCTCTCTCCCTCTTTCTCATCCTTTGAGTTTCCCTCCATAAGCACAGCTGTTGTCTGACTTAGAAAGAAAGAGAAAAAAAAGAGAGAGAGAGAGAGAGAGAGAGAGAGAAAGATTCCCTACTGTCTCACATCATTTGACTGCACATCGTTTTAGATGTGCACCAAGCTTAACGGATTTATTAATATTATTATGGCTGATGGAATCATATTACAATATGGATTTTTTACTTGTGGTCCGTAAAGTGGGTTTAAGGTGCTGTCGTGTTTGTTTATTGTGTGTGTTTGTGGTGCGTTTTTTCTCCCTGAGAACCTCACTTTCCTCATTCCATCCTTTCCGTTAAGGAGTCGATATAACTGAAAAGAACTGCACGAGGAGAAATAGATGCATTCTCTGAGTTTCAGAGGCTCAACTTGCCTTGAAACGAATGCAGCACTGAATGGCCAATGAAACGACGCCAGGTTTTACATTGCGGTCGCATGCGCGCAGCTTCGTGGCAAGGTTACCCGTCATTAGGGTCCGATTGAATTGCATCCATTTGCATGTGGAGGACGGTCACACGTTCTCGCGCACATGTGGCACAGTTTTGTTCACACTGGCTGTGTCCGTGAATCAGGAGGTTGTGGGGGTGCCTGTCCATTTAGGGTGCAGTGGGGTGCGTACGTGCGGAGGAGCAGATACTCGAAGTAGGAGTCGAGGGCGCGGACGCCGTACTTGGTGTCCCTGACCTCGCCTACACACCTGTGTTTCCTCTCTGGCCTCTCAGGTGGGTCTGGAGCCAGCATTCTTCCTGCACAAGCACACATTAGTATTGTTTTTTTGTTTTTTTTAAACTCCCTTCACTGCTGTGTCTACAGAGGATTATGGCTTTTGTCTTGTGGTTGTGTGAAGCCCTGCTTATAAACGTTACGCGATGGCAGTGTGGTGATGGGTGCACAGGCCGGTGGAGAGCTTGAGGAGATAAGGGTTGCGGTAGGCGGGCAGGCAGGGGGGCACAGATTGGGATCATCTCTTATCGGGGCCGGCCAGTGCCAGGCTGTGTGTGACTTCACACCCGGTCGCCACGCAACATGTTTGATCAGGCACTAGGGCGGGTGCCACACACTAAATGAAATCACTAGGGCGGGTGTTTGTTCGCCTCAGCTTTTATTGGCGAAAGTTTCTCTTTCTTTCTCGGCAAAAAAAATAAAAAAATTTAAAAACCCCACTCCAGCCTTCGCTAACATGTTTTTATTATTACTCATTTGTTTCTGTCGCAGATTGGTTCTGATGCCAGCATTACTGCACCATAGCTGAAAGAGAAAGCATTAGAATGAAAAAAATTTTCGTTAAACCCCTTTTTTAGCATACATTTTTTCGGTGACTTGGTGTCACAGGGTTTCAGAGGGCTATGTGACCGCACCCTGTGTTTGTGGGACAGTTCAAGGGCAGCGCAGGAGACGGTTGGGCCCCGGGCCGCTGTTCAGCTTGAGAGGACGTTTAAATGCCAACGGAAAGGGACCTTAGGTTAGCGGCAGACTGCCGGCTACGCTGCAACGACAGGCCCTGGTTGGAAAGAGAATTGATAAAACAGCTCATTGACAACTGGGGATAGCTTTGTAGTTCAGTCATGGCCATTGTTTACTATAGCCGTGATGGTCTGAGGTAGTCTGGATGGGAAAAACGACAGACAGTCTGTTAATTAGCAACATGCATTGGGGGCCCCGTTATTTCACACAAGAAGTCATGGCTTTTATGGAAAATTTCTGTGGTGAGGCCAACACTGAAATTTTGAGTACAAATTTATTTTAAAGTTGACTGGTCTCATTTGTCATTTTCATGATTTGTTTTATTAAAAGATGTATATTAAAATAAGGGTCAGTGAAATTTAAATACGTAAAATTTTATAATAATAGAATTATTCTTAATTTGTGTGTGTGTGTGTGTGTGTGTGTATCACAGTTTAAACTGTGTATCAGAGGTGATGTGACTCAAAAATATATAAAATTATGCAAATAAAGAAAATTAAGAAATAAAAAAACTGATTAAATATTACATTTTATTAAACTAAATAGACTGTTAATTTATCATATTTGTGTCTTTTGAACACCAGGCTTATACGACTTATAAATATATTGTGGCATTGAATTAAAAATAATGGATTCTATTTTTACAATCGGTTTTCTGTCACATATTTAATTGTGTATGATTTTTTCTGTACTGTATATCGCATCTTGTGAAAAGGACGACGCCAACTCCCCTTTTCTCACATGCGAGAATCTGCACAATCAGCCACGTCTGTCTTCACATTTTATCTCACGTACTGGCAGCAGAGTGTCTTTTTGGTTATCTGCATATCTATAAATATCTACTGGATATTAATATACTGCATTTTCCGACAGAAATCTTCTGCGGCAAGACATCTGCTATTGTGCAGGTGTTTATCTGAGTGGAGGCAGGCGTAGGGTTTTCGTAGGTCTAGCGTTGGGTAGCTCCTTTTATTAAGCATACTTACACTCTTTAAAAAAAGGCCCCTCACTTTCTCTGCATCCTTAAAAACTTGGTAATGCATTTATAAAATTTTAATTACAATAATAAATGTAATAGACAGGGTTTTGTGTTTTTCTTCTTCAGTAATGGCTTAAGACAGGTCTACATTTTGGCTGTGAAGATGGTAACAGAATGAAGTCATGAAGAGAAGACCTGAGTTTACCTTAGGAAATTTAAAAATATGTCCTTGAAATAAACTTCTTTTTTTTTTTAGTTAAGTTTTTACAATTTACATAGCCATCAGAACAGCAATTGTATTTATTCATATATTCATTGTTTGTGACCGGTTAGCCAGTTCAGGGTAACGATGTGCTGAAGCTTAATTTGGGAGTCGCCGGGCACAGGGCAGGGTTTATGCAGCGCGGGACACCTAGACCCTACATAGCTGGAGAAAGTCTAAGACATACACCCCTCCCCCCCCCAGTTTACCAACACACTGAGTCACAGAGTCGCCAGTCCTCACCATGGGAGGAAGCCCATACGCACGCAGGGTGAACTAGCAGATTCCACACAGGCAGTTATCCAGAGCTGGATTTAAACCCGTGGCCGTGGCTTCAGGAAGCACCGTCGCTAACCGCGAGTCGCTGTTGTGAAACGCAGAGGGCCGGGGTTGCCTCCGTTCTCAGGCTCGATCAACTAAACCTGCTCACCGGAAATGTTAAAACATCAAAGTTTCTATTTCAGACGGGTCCCAACAGCAGAAAGAAACATTCATGTCTGTCTGCATGGTCCTGTCTTCGCTCCAGGGCCAGGAAACGTTTCAGTAACAGTTACATTAATTATCATTTTAACTAAGCAGTAATTTAAAATAATTTCAAATTTTTTTCATGAGTTACAGAAAAATATGTGCCCCAGTCCATTGGTATAAATAGTTGAATTTTTTTTTGGAACCATTATTAGCCCAAAGCCCAAAGTGCTGGTTCGGTAGTGAACGTTGGTCTGTGGGTGGAGAGGCTGCTACGGCCCGTGCGTGTATAGGCCTGGCACAAGAGTCAGCTTAACCGCACTGGGGCCCAGCTTTACGGAGGTGAGCGCCAGACAGCATCTCTCCAGCAGGCTTAATGAATCAGACCGATCGAGCTGTGGGCCTATCCCGAGAGCTCGGGATTTCAGTCACCCCCTCGCTGTCCAGAGCTTTCTGATTTCTCCCAAGGCCACTCGTGGCTGAGCCCATGAACTCTGCCCGTGGTCCCCATTCCCCCTGTGTCACGTGTACACCCTGAAGTGGCTAAGGAAGCCGAGCTTAAGCTGGAGGTCGGGACCCAGGTGTGGGCCGTGTGTCTGCTCCAGGGCCCCTTTGACCTTCGTCGATGGGAGTCCTGGACTGCGTTTTGTCTGGTTGGATGGGGCACTCGCGCTGCTTTCCCTGTCCTGTCGCAGCGTCGGGGAGCCTGAAACAGTGCATGGACGTCTCGACTGTGGTTTCTCACTGTTTTGCCTTCCTGTGACCTGGCTGTTGAGTGTATGGGACAATGGGTGCTATGGTTGCTAAGGTGACAGCTCGGGTTCAGGTCCACGCCCCAGCAGAGGTGTCCTGCTGCTGCTGTGCATTTGTATCAATAGATGAAGTGTAATGCTACAAGCTATCTAATTCACTCTGGATAAGAGTGCTCGCTAACTGGACAAATGTGCAGGGTACGCAAGCTACAGCAGGGTTTAAGCTGTGCTTGCAGAGCAACACTCAAATGCTGGTGTTTTTCCTGTTGTGGAAAGGGTCATGTGCATGAGGGGGCCACGTTGTGTTATTCTGCTCCTGATGTTAATCTCCCTGGCACACTCACCCACCCCCCACCGGGACCTTTCTCTGAAAACATGCCCTACTATTATTAGCGTCTTATTTACATACGGAGAAACTGCGTGCAAGCTACAGCGGAATACCTTCTCTAGCAACCATTTGATCCGACCCACAATACGAAAACAACTTTTACTACGTTTCGAAGGGCCAATGAGGCGTGGAGAGATGCAGAGAAATCACTGGACCCTGTCCTGGGTGTGGTATGGGCAGAAGTTCCCTCTGGCCCTCAAAACCGCTACACGGTGATTGAGAAAGGACTGTGGATGTGATGAGGAGACAAAGTGGACTTTTTTGTTACATTTCCTGGTTCTGGAATAATGTGTCCACAGCAGTCAGTGGTGGTACTTGGCTGTCTCTTTCTCAATTAATTGATTGTGCTTCAGTCGACTAATCCCAGAAGACCCAGCCTGGTTCACCTCAAATAAATTAATTAGATGATTATAGTACAATGGGTTTTTTTTTTTTTGTATAATAAAATAATAAAATAAAATGTTTTTTGTGTATGTGTGTGTCTTCTCTGTAGAAGGACTTGTTCATAAATAGGTTTTAAATAGGCATCCAAGCAGCGCACGGGCCTTGACCTTTTTTTGTTTCTGGTTTACTACTCGCTTCAGCACTACGGAGACACTGACTTTGGATGTTGGCACACTCCAGACATTTGAAAACCCTTTTTATTACCATAGTGACTAAAACATTATTGACGACTAAATATTGTGTGTGACTTAAACATTAATGGTGACTAATGCGTTTTTGGTGACTAAAATGCTGTTTGTGTCTGAACGTTGTTGGGGACTAAAATATTGTTGGGGACTAAAATGTTGGTGACTAAAACCTTCAGCTCATGGGTCTCTTGTAGTGTGGTGCAGTGGTGGTACACCAGTTGCAGAAAGATTACGAACTCCTGGTAAGGTGCACTGCTAAGGATTGTAGACAAGAGCACTATTGAACTGGGACCAAGTGTTTGGACTAGGGGCAGCTGAGGTCAGCGATGTAGACAATGAGCTCTCAAAGGCCTTGGAGTCGTGTCGAGTCCTGCGCGATTTACGGTCCGGTCCTTCGAGATGACCAGACCAGGGCGCGGTTGTAGCGCTGAGTAAATCAGATCATGAACAGCGCCTGACAGCGAGGCTATGGTTTGAAGCGATTATCTATCAGACCTCCACAGCGTCCTGTGAGAACACTGTCGACACTCAGGCCATCAGGGGAAGTTCAGTGGGCTGTCATATTTTTTGAGAAACTCTAACTCACACCGAAAGTGCAGCCTGCACCTGCTGTTTTACATTAAGAGCAAACAGGAAGTCTCTGTCTTTAGCAAACAGATTTGTCAGACGTCGCACTGGGTCACTTTGGGTTTGTCTTTAATCTCCAGAGGCCGTCCTGAGTGTCAGAACGCGACACAAAAGTTTACTGAACAGGCTGTATGGTTTGGCCTTTCCCTCAAATGTTCTCACTCTCAGGTCTCTGATTGAGTTTCAGTCAGACATACAGACATGCAAGAGCGTACTCACACGTGCCCAGAACGCACATTGTGACAAATATTGTCTAATCATGGCCTGTGGAGTAGGTGTTCATTTTACACAGTAAACCGATTAAAACACAAAACAGTAAAACACAGTATTTAAACCGATAATATACATTTCTAAGAATGATAACTAGACCTAACTGGTTTGATAACCAATAATGACAGTAATCTAAAAACATACCAATCATAACAGACCAAAAACAATATCTCATGCAATAATTAAGTCTTTAATACTGCCATTTAAACTCTTCATGGATGATCTTTAACGGTTTCTCCCAAAGTGTCTGTCTGTGATTCAGCTCAGCTGTCACACTTCTGTTTTCCTTTTGTAACGTTGTTTTTTGTACCGGCTTCAGATGAAGGACATTAAATATAATCTAAACTACGCAGCATCTAAGATAAGATGCTTTCAAGGTCCAGCACAGTGACTTTTACGGCTGATTTATTCTGGCTTAAATTTAGAAAAAAGGTTTTACATTGCATTTTGATTGAAAGACATATTGCACATGTAAAATTTTTTTTTTAGGTCGGTTTTGTTATTCCTGTCTTTAACAGTCATCCTAGGAAACGCATAATGCGTCTGAATAGTAAATGCCTCTGAATATACTGAAATATAATTCACGGTATAGCACCTTTGATTTAAAAGTGTGTGCATGTGATGAGCAAGAGTGTGGGGGAGAGAGAGAGAGGAAGGATGTGTGGAGGAGAGAGAGAGGGAGGATGTGTGGAGGAGAGAGAAAGAAAGAGAGAGCGCGGGGGGGGGGGTTCACGGAGGATCTGAGCTGCTTTGTTTGTTTGTTCAGTGAAGCAGACCCTAATCATAGTGTACACTGTCCTCCTCTCTCTGAGTGGCTGCAGAGATCAAGACTCTGACCAACCAGGGCCTTTCCTCTGGGACACAGACCTGTGCGTGCTTGGGCGTTTGTGAATGTGTTTGATTAAATGTATGCATGTCTGTGTGTTTTAGAGCGAGAGGTTGGGGGCAGAGAGAGGCAGAAAGGCAGAGAAAAAATAAATGTGTTCTTATGGAAAGCACATATGGAATTGCGGATACGAGGATTTCAGAACATTGTATGGGCTTTGCGTTATGCAGAATTTCCTCTCTGAGAAAAACCACACACTGCAAGGTATGTCGTCTCAGAAGGCTGACTCAGGCACCTTCGCCCAGATGTTTCACGTTGTCAGTCAACAAATAGCATCCATCAAAGACAGCATCCCTTCCCTCACACCAGGTCTGCAGAGGAATGGACCAGGTTCCCCATCAGCACTGGCTATCACTAGCATTCATTAATAGCACAGGCCACCAATACAACAGGCTATTACTAACATTGACTGCTACTAGCACTGTCCAGTGCTAAAACAGGCTATTATTAACATGGACTGATACTAGCACTGTCCAGCACTAAAACAGGCTATTGTTAACAAGGACTGCTACTAGCACTGTCCAGTGCTAAAACAGACTATTACTAACATGGACTGCTACTAGCACTGTCCAGCGCTAAAACAGGCTATTACTAACAGGGACTGCTACTAGCACTCTCCAGCGCTAAAACAGACTATTACTAACATGGACTGCTACTAGCACTGTCCAGCGCTAAAACAGGCAAATCTACAGCTGAGTCCTTCATTTCAATGACACATGAAAGTGAAATTTCAAAACAAACTTCACGAATGCATCGTCTACTGTATTAGCGTATATCTCTTGATCTAGGATTACGGTAAATGAAATACAGAGATGTGGTCTGTGAGCAGCAGGAAGGCTTGTAAGATAATACAAAAGCATTCTCATTCAAGCACCACAGCTGGAGACAGTACAGAGAAGTAATTAGGGATAATATCAAAGAGCATGTCACTCCGCTAATTTATTTAGGCATTTAGTTATTGATATGTATTATCTCATTTGCATTGCTCTCAGGGATTTTCTCAACTTCCCTTTTGTTGGAAATGATGCATGATTTCTGAAAAATGGGTAGGAAGATGGATGGTTCCAACTCGGTTATGAGTGCAGTCCATTCCCTAAGCTTGTATTTATGACGGGTTTTTATTAAATGTTTCAGTTTACTGGTTCGATTTGGTGTTTGCAGCTGTGAGCAAAACAGAGGATAGAATTTGTGTTTTGAAACTGATGAAATTGGCACAAAAAAATAAAACCTCCTGATGAAATGAGAATTCAAAGTAGTTTTTAAAAGTGCTTCAGTAAGAATTCTTCAGTGAAATGCCTTTCAACTCAAAGCTACGTCCTGTCCACACCCCAAAACACTTGGTGACTGAGTGGTTTACACAGCCTCCGTTGGCCAGACCTGGTAACCCTTAGTCTGAGTCGTGAACTTGTAACAACCCTTGCTCTTAGAGATTTCCCTCCCCACAGCCACCCTTTCAGATGGGAGGGTCAGTTCACATTGTTCTCACTCCAGTTTACACCCATGTCCACGCGAAGCGACGACTACCCCTACCACATGCGTCTGTCTCCTTGACATCCATATTGTTCTATTGTTACATATTTGTGTTCCTGAGCCTTTTTTAAAAATGTCTATTTTCCCTCAATATCTTCATATAAAGCATATTATATAAAGGATATCTTTTTATTATGTAGAGTATGCAGAAATGCTTACTTATTGGGAAATAAACATCATATCCTCTAATAAAATATTAAAATAGATTTTTAATTGATATTTATATTAAAATAGATGACTATAATATATAATATAAAAAATTAATACAATTTGAAAAATCTATAAAAAACATATGGATATTGATTCTTATTTTCGTAAACAGGCTTTTATTCATTGTTAATGTATTTTTTACATGTTTGAAATTCACCCAGGCAGCAATCAATAGTAATGTGTTTAAAATCAGAATGGATATTTACATGTCTGGATGTTATATGAATTACCAGAACACACTCACAGAATAAGAACGGTTTCCGTTTAAAATATACAGAAACTTAAAATTAATCCCAAATGATTTCGCTGCTGCGCTTTCTTAAGTAAAATATTGTAATTCTAAATATTCTCAGTATAGTTAGTGTATTTTTTTGACTGGTGAATTTTTAAACTAGCAGCCTGGTAAATCTTTTGGGACATGAATCTACCCAGACACAGACTCACAAACCACAACCATGGAGGCTACACAGTTTAAGTTTCAATACATATATATAACCACCTCTCAACTATTAATGTTTGTTCTGCCAATTTAGGTTAATTTACTATGTAATATTTAGCAGCTGTCTTAAATATTATTAAATATGTGTATTAAATATATTTTATGTTGAAAATCAAAAAGGCATGTTCTTACCCAATTCATCACAATTTTATCTAACGGTACTGATTTGCCTTGTATGGTTATGGTTTAGCACCATTACAGTAAGTCCCTTCCTCTCTCCTAGGTTCCCTGTGACCTTCAACCTTTAGGTTCACCCCATATCCCCGTATTTCCTGCCAACCTGTGTCAGCGTGTGTGGGTTTCTTTGCATAAATGATTGTCTACCTGTTTGTGTTAGGTGGCAAGCAGTCATCAGAATTTAATACTCAATCAGGGACTTCTATGGTTTTAACACACTCACACACACACACACACACACACACACCCTACCACACACACACACACACACACACACACAAACACACACACACACACACACACACACACACACACACACACACACACA
>JAOVYW010069482.1:0-17437 GCA_025775045.1 Hiodon tergisus
ACACACACACACATAAATATATCCTTGTTAAACTCTTGTTTTAAATTGATAAAGTTTGCTATTTACACTATCTTTACAGGATCCAAAAATATATAGGATGTATAAGAATATACTATATAGTATCTATAGGATAGACTATGTGGCTAAAATATATATAAGATTAACTGAACATCTGAATTATTGCCCATGTTACTTAACTCAAAAACAAAAGTAAGATGATAATCTGGAATGATAATTTTAGTAGGTCTTAATGTCAAAATCTTCAGGTCTTCAGAAGAGGCAAAATCAAACGTTTTACCTGTTCAGAACTGTCTAATATTAAGCAGTCCATATTGCACAAATGACAACATCTAATAAACAACTAACAAACATCTAACAAAAGTTTAACAAACATCTGAAGCTAGGCCTTAGTCAAACTAAATCCATTGAATCCTCTCTTTTAAAGAGCTGCAAACCATACAATGACTCAGTGAGTAAATCCTCAGTGAGAAACAATATTCATATGTATATTAAATACATTTTTAATAACTATAATTAAGCTGTAGGTTACTGTTGTAACCAAACTCCATGAAATTACCTAGGTGGTAACAAAACTCGGCTGAATTATTCAGTGTTGTATATAGTGTGTATAGTGAATTATATAGCGTTGTATATCTTGTGTACAATGAACTATAAAGAAACATCTCACTGTTGTCCTCCTGAGTAGAGTTCTGATTAGACGCTTCATGCAGTGAGGCTGGCTTCGATAAGCTTGCAGAATAAGCACTCTGCGCCTATTAAAAAAGAGAAGTATGCAAACAAGCGAAAACGTAAACGGTGAAAACAGCTTAAATGAAGGGTCACATTGTACATTGTCACATTGTAAACTCCTTAAAGGGTAACATTGTACAGTATTCTCACCTGCATAAATTTATCCACTTTCATGTCTTCTAAGGATGGATACAGCGACATGTCTCCGATGCTTCTAATAAATTACCTGAAAAGGTGTTAAAATTATTTATTATGTTCTAATAACAATAACAAAATCGACGGACACAGGAAATTCTATTTCTAATTCCCAACGTGACACCAAGAGACAGGGATGAGTCAGCAAAGCGCGGAGAATGCAGTCAATAAATTATTCACCTAGTTTCATTGTATCCCTTGATATTCTTACCGAGATATAGCTAAAGGATACACACACTAACGGATCGTTTCGTCTTGAAACATGAGATGTTTGTTGTTTGGGGGGGGGCTAAATGATTCCAATTTATCACAAAATACCCGAGGCACCTTGATGGAAATATGGGTTACTTCTTTTTATAGCCGGTAAGCATAGCAATATAAATTATTTTCGGAAGATATTTACCTAATAAATAAATACCAATCGATATCTCTTGGAGAGGAAATGATACCAAATACACACATTCCATTAAATATATAAATGCACACATATAAGTCGTACTTCTGAGGGCCGTAGTGTTTTAATTATATTCCTACCGCATAGGATCAAAAGTCAAACATCCGTTGAAACGTTAAAGGTAACTGTCGTAAGCATGGATGATAATTTGGGTTTCTGCTTCTTAATTTTATCACATAGATAACATTTCTCATATGTTTGGAAACAATTATCTATATGTATTCGCAATTTGGCCAATGCTTGCATTTACAGAGCTGTAGTCTACCTTAAATACCAAGACCTTTCACGAAACCGATTGTCGAGTGAGGTAATTAACCACCAATTCTAACAAATCGTAACATAAATTTATATTGTAAGTTTATTTTGTTTGTATTTCCCGTCCATTTAGTCAACTAGAGACCATAATTAATTTGCAAGCCTTTACTCTTGATGTTTAGCTGGGTTACTGTAATTGATACAGTAACAATACAATAACAAAAACAATCTTGTGCTACCTATACTCACCTTAGACGCTGAATGTGGCTTTAATGCTTGGACCTTTCCGACAACACTAGATAAACGCGAATTTTAAAGATTTTCTTTCTAGTACAAATTACATTTCCAAGATAAATTTAAAGGTCGCTTTTTGTATTCCGGATGTTGCGGTGTTAACAACCAGGACGACGACCTTGTACATCAAAAATCCATGTGGCGTTCTAAGCTGTTGTAGCGCCCGCTACCTGCTAACACGATGGTTTGCACTGTATTCATCCCCGACGTCTCCGACTCTTTTTATATAAGCCACCAGCAAAGAACTGACATTAAGTAAAAACATTTTTATGGATATAATACATATTAGGTTGCTTTGACACAAAACTAAACAGCAATCAGACATTCATTTATGAAAAGTTTCTTGATGCTATTGTCAGAAAAAGTCAGAAAAAGTGTGGAGTAGGTATTTTTGAGGGATATTTAAAAAATAAAAATATTTAGAAACCCCATAAAATCTTGAAGGAGAGACAAGCATTGTTATGGACTATGGTAAGCTTTATGGCTTTATGATTTTTGGAACCTCCTCCACATAATTATCAAATAAATGTTTTACTGAATTACGTTGGGTAAAGCATTTACATCACTTAGATCCACCATAGTCACAGCAATCAAATGTCACAGTAGACATGAGTAACATCGCCATTAATTGAAACTTGTTCAAATCAATGAATGCAACGATAAGTGTATTTGTGCAATACTGGGTAATTCCTCAGTTTTACTATCAATTTATCATACCTATGAAAAAGTGAATAGTCATTTAGGAAAAAAAGACTTATAGCTATATCACTATTTACATGCTCAGAAAGACCCTTTTTTTAAACCAAATTATACTTGTACACTTAATAATACTTGTACATACTTGAATAACTTCCTATTAACCACGTTTAAGTAACTTTATCGGGAGTATAAAAGTAGCCCGTAAACTTCTGATTCTTCATCACCTGGTATCCCAAAAGCACCATGGGGAATACTCTCAGCATAAAATTCCAACATGGCTTATAGCAAATGAATAAGAAGATAATAATTGGCTTCCAATGGAGTGCAGCTGACATTTAAAACATTTCCAGCTGGTTTCAGACTCAAATATAATATCCATGTGCATGTTATTCGGAGGAAGCCTTAATATAAAATAACATCTAGGAGAACTTTCGGACAAGCAAACATTTCACAATTAAAATTTGAGAAATGTAAACAAGTACAAAATGTAAAGTGTCCCAGGTGTGGAATGGCGGGAAGTTCGGGAATTTTCCCAGTGGGCTGGTCTTGTGAGGGCCGGTCTTTTTATCCCAACCCCGACATTTATATATAGAAACACGTGTCAGTTTGAATTTGTTGCATGAAATTGGGGCCGCTTGACAGCAAATTCACAGGATGCTTTTTCTTGCCAGTCTGCCTCTGAAGTGTCCTAATGCAAAACAAAAGTTTTGTTATTAACTAGGAGTTAGTTGAGAGAGTGATGCACTCTTTAACCCTGTATCTAAGCAGAACGTCATCTTTTGGGGGGAGAACTCCCAGACCGGCACGGGTACAGTCCGTACTCAGATTGGCGCTAACAGTATGCTGCAGTTCCATGTCATAGTAGCAAAGTGCCAGGGTCAAAAACAATTTTATTTCACTGATGGCAAAAAAGCGACCCGGGCACTCGCTGACTCCAGACCCGAATGGCATCAGAAATGATTTCAGCTTTCTCTCGTTTTTGTAGAAGTCAGTCTTCTTCTGTCCTCTTTCATCCAAATATCGGTCGAACCAAAATTCCTGAGAAGAAAATACATCATTGTATCAGTTGAAACACTGAGCATACATTAACTCTGTAGATGCAAACTTTTAGGCCTGATTGACTGGGTCCTACTTCTGGATTTTCATAGATTTCTGGGTCCATGTGTATCATCTGGGGGAACATGGCAATGTAGTCTCCTTTGCGAATAGCCACCCTTTTCCCTGTATCCAAGGTCAAGCTGAAGTCTTTGGTAGCGACTCTGATCATTATTGAGGAGCTGGACAAACGTAGGGCTTCCTCTATTATGCTACCTGCAATAAAACGACTTAATTATGAATAAAAACATTGGCAACCAATATGGTATGATGAACATTATTATGCAGCATTGTTTGTTATAAAACAATGTTACAAATAGAATTTGTCTGAACAGATTGTATTTTCTAAAGAAGCAGAAAACCCAGTGCCAAAAGGAAAAAACTAGAAAATGATTAGCTGACCCAGAGGCAGTGGAGAGAACTCCAGAGAAATGACGTAATAGTAGACACATTTCAAATTAAATTGAATAATAAAGTAATCAGTGCAGGCTCAGCCACCTCAACACTTTGTGGAAGGTTAGAGGGATAACCAGCAGTGCACTACAGGAGGTTTGTTATTGGGTTTTTTTGCTGCCAGGATATCACTGGAGATGATACCCCCTCATTGCACTATAATAAATAATATGGAAAGTAGCTATTGGTTACGATCCTACAGCCTACACACATTTAAACAGGGGCTTCACTGCTAAAGCCCATTGCGAGAAAGCGAAGGAACCTGATAATTTAATTCTGGTGGTTAGGCACCAGCGTCAGCTGTCGGGAGAAAATTACTCATGTCACCAAAAGGTTAAAAAAAATATCCCTGCCGCACACTTTTTGAGGAAAGCAATAGGAAAGCAATAAGAATTTCAGTATGCACGTGCAACTCACTCAAAATGCACATGCTGTCAAGCTGGGCTTTAGAGATGACCAACGGCTTCTCCAGGTCTCCCAGCTTGTGGCCTGACTCCTGCAGCACTGTTTCTACCTCAGTCTGAGCAGCCCTCAAGGCTTCTGGGGACCTGCAGTAGAAATTTATGTTGGATTTCCTAACCAACTATAAACATTGACTTTCAGGGTGACAATTTTATTTATTTCAAAATTTGCTAAAGAAAGGTAAATAACTACTCAGTCAGCAATATTTTAGTAGTTACTGAAAGGGTTCACAGTCCCTGAGTTTTTTTGATAAATACAAATTTCAGAGAAAACATGATTACTCTTTACCACAGTGTAAGTTTTATCACAAATATAGACACAAGGAAAGACAAAAGGAAGAAATAAAAAATCAATTATGAAAAAACTTGTTCACCTTAGCATGTAATACAGGCTCCAAAAGGCTGCAGGTAAGGTATTGGCTAGGGACGCCCACAGCATGCACACGTGAGTCCCTGCTTTGTCACGTTCGTTGAGCTGCTCCATCTGGTCAAAGGCCTGCATCCTCTGCTCAATGAGGGCCGAGAGGCTGTGGTTCCTCTTCAGGTACTTGTGCTGAAACTTCTCAGCTAGAGCCTCCCTAGCCCTGAATGCCTTTGTGAAAAGCTTTATGGGCAGCCCCGCCACTATTTCGGGGAAAGCCTTGTCGAATACTCGGAAATCCTCAATGGCTTGCCGTATGGAAAACCGGCTGGCCGCGTCGGCCTCCTGGCACGCAGGATTCTCTTCCCTGCCGAACATTGTCAGGTAGCCGGCCTCGAACATAATGCGGTTGGTAAAGCTCTGCAGCCCCTCTGTGGCCCAGCCTGACGGCTTGTCTCTCCGCATCACTGTCTGTGTGTTCGCTATCATGCTGGAGGTCAGCTCCTCCAGGATGGGGCCTTGGAGCGTCTGCTTGAATATGGAATGCACGCCTCTATAACTGCAACTGTAGACGGGGTCGCTGAAGTCAGCATGACCAAACACCTGGTCCAAAGAGAAACCGACACCTCACTTAAACGTCAGGACATGAAAATAGGGCTGGGCAAAATGGCCAAAAATGTTATCACAATAAAAATTTTATATCAGTCGATATCAATAATTATCAAAATAAATGTCAAATCATAGTTTCTTTCAAGTTTAAAGACTGATTTTTGCTCCTGAGTGAAAGTTGAAGAAAACAGACTGTTAATTGTGGTTTTAAACTATTCTTTATGGTCAGAACATGACAAAAACTTGCTAATCTGTGGATCATTTCACAAATCTGAGGTGGAACATTGAAAATTATAATGATAAAATCCTTTTTCAGTCCTTTTTCCTCAACAAAATAATTATCTTAATAGATTTAGCCTAACGTGTTGCCAACTTCACTGTTGTCTACTTTTCTTGCCGTTTGAGGTTTCCGTTCACCTCGGTTGCTTTGCGCTTCTGTGTACTTCTGCTGCTCTTAGACTTTGCTTAACAACCCCACGTGGCAAGTCTAGTGGGAATGCTAGTTTAATACCGTCACTTATATGTCACGAGGGAAGGGCATTTACACTAAGACTGATACCAGCTAAAGGATTCAGCGTACCAGCTACACTGAATGCTCAGTAAGATATCAGAAATTTCGAAACATGAATGTATTTATGATTTTCCATTGAACTGGGAATATTAATTTGTTATTTGCGAGCTCTACATCAAAGGTATGTCTTTTAATTAGATTAAAATAATTGCCATTGCAGAGGTAAGGAAAATAAATACGTTGAATTTTACTAATGTCTTATATGGCAGTGAAATTTTAGTCAACAAAGTATCATCCAATAGCCTTCATTTGAATTGTAAGTAAAGTGAGTCTTGTGCAATGACTGAATAAAGTGAGTGACCTTTCTTCCGTTACTAGTTGACAATGTCCTCGTCCTTTGAGCTGGTCAAAGGGCACTGCACTTTCTTCGGTGTCGCTCATTTTGCTTATTTTCTGCCAGCCACTGTGTCTGTAAACAATATGACGTGCTGGCCTTAACTTAACTTGCGCAATGCATACCTTTATTCCTGCGACATGATTGGCATTTGGTAATTCGTGATTCATTCGTGATTCAAATTAATTTTATCGAACACTTATCGAACATTGGTTATATTTATTTCGAGGAAAATAATAATTATTGTTATCATTTTATCGCCCAGCCCTACATGAAAACATAGTGGACTTACGCCAATAAACTGACTGTGAGGAACGCTGATTGCCTACTATGTGACCCTTTCGGGTGCGGATGGCATTTTTAAAATATAAAAATAAAAATATGAAATAACTACACGGTTCAACAAAGTTGGTGGTTATGTCAGAAAAACAGCTTCTCAATGCAATTAAAATGTTTATTGAAAAAACTGTATGGTTGTATTTACATTACATTATAAACCGAGGCCCAGTTAGGCTATAACTAATTATTGCTAATTATCCTTTCAAAAAGTCCAGAAAAAGTTATAATTGAGGGAGTTTTTAATAGGTGTCAGAAAATCATTTAAATTATTATAATAATTATTATTACTACTTCTGTGAAATATCAGTAGAGGGCCCTATGGAAACTTAAAAAAACAAAAACATGAATCAATAATGCAGGTCCACTTTGCAGGTCCATGCAGACCGCGCTAAATTCCATCAAAAGGGAGATTACTCATTACTATAGTCCTTACCAGGGGCGTCGCTAAGAATTTTGGGACCCATGAAGAGACTGCAATTTGGCCCCCCTCCCCTGGAAAGTTACAGCCCACAAATTTTCATTCCAAACTTTTGGAGGACCCCCCCTGGGTAGTCAGTACAGACCCCCCCCCACTTCGACCCGACCTGGTCCTTGCATCCGGTGAGTGAGGGAAAGTCCCAGCAAATAGTTTTGTTCTTTCCTCCTACACCATGTTGCCTAGTCAAAACATCGTATAAAAGCTGAGAGAAGATGTCATGAATGTTTGCTTTAAAACAAACTTTAATGCTTTAAAATAGCCTGATTGTCTAATATGCACTGGCCATACATGACTAGATTAGACAAAGACTCCCGCTGGGTTACGGTTTCTGGTTTTGTCTTAACTCAGTACAGTAGGATGACATCTGTTGTATCATACTTGTTTATTTACATTACCTTCTGGGAAACTCCAATCGCGAACTTCTGAAAATCAAGGTTTCTTCCCTGGCGAAACACAGAGCTGTACGAGAAAGGGTCTGTAATGAAAGTAAAGAACTTTCCAGCAATTTTACAGGTGAAAACGTCTCCATGTTTCCTTTGCATAGATCTAAGGAACGCCAAGGGATTCTTCCCATATTCCAGAGCAACCCCGAGGAAAGGGATCCAGCCGTTGACCAGAGGAGGCTCACCTAGTTGCCTGGTAAGTAAATAAAAATGTTTTTTTAAATCAAAATCATGCTTCAACATTTGTTTACCTGTAGTTTTCTAACACATAAGAATACAGCTTTGCAAACGTTTGCCAGTATCATAATGGTTTGAGAAGCGCTCCCATCGCACAATCGCTAAAACATGTTAACACAGGCTCTCGCACGGTGAAAAAGCATGGACTTCATCCATAGTGCCCAGAGCGATTACATTTCCCTACGAAAATCAGTGTGTGTCATGCTGTCAAATATGGCCATGCAGTGAAAGTAATTTACACGAATGGGAATTCCCTGAGTCTTTAAAACCCATACTTAACCAGGCGAATAAGCTAGTTTATTTGATGTGGCGCCTGGCACTTTTTCTGGCACGCATAACCAATCTGTTTATTTACTTTAGTATATGTTTAAAGCAACCTACAAACAAACAAAAATCGGAAAGCGACGTATCCGACTCGAACAGCGCTGCTTCTGAAAATGAACTGTAGGCGAAACACGCGTTTCTATATTCAAATTTCTTAAAGCCAAAGTACAGGTTTTATGTATAGACGACCCACGACACTTTCTTACCCTTTTCTGTATCCGCACAATAACAGTCCCACTATGACGGACAGAGCGATAAGCAGGATGTAGATACCTAGACTAGCCATTACGAGAGACGCCGTGGCAGTAGCAACTTCTGACACATGCGAGAGTATACTAAGTGACGCTCCTCCTTTCTAGGACCTTCAGGGGGTTGGGTAAATACTGAGGAATATGGAAAACCCCAGCTTAATCTTCAATAAGAAAAATTGGGCAAACCCAATTTTTTCCTGAAATTACAAAAGACAAGCAAAGGAGGAAACGGAAAAAGAAATGCTAAATAATTTCGAAGAGAAAACACTAATGGAAACGAAATGTTTGAAGAAAAAATATTTTGAAAGAGAGCGATTGACTGGATTTAAAGGGAGTGCGTCCTTTAATGAGACGATTGTTGTTGAGAGTTTAGAATTCCAACAAGATTGGAATCAAATTCAGGAGTTCAGGAAACCTACCGCAACACACGAATTTCATGACTTGGTCCTCTTAAATATGTCCCCGGTTTTCTCATATCCCCATACATAGCTGATTTAGGGCAACATATGAAACCAACTGGATTGGGATGCTGTAGGGCAGATTCTGTGGAGACCCCTTTTCAGAAACCAAAACCAAAACCAAAACATAAATTGCCTTCTGTATGAGGAGAGATCTAGATAGTCATACAGTCACAACATGACTAACACTTACATGGCACAGTTTTCAATAAATATTCTGTAAATATTATTCTTTAAATAGTTAGCATTGACCATAAGAGACTGTTCCAGTTAATGCTTAATATTGTAATTCCAAATTCAATTATTGTAATAGATATATGCATGGTTTGAATTAAGGTCCTTTAAATTTGTAGTCACTAATTTAGTAAGAATCCTAGCTTTTCATAGCCGACAGCCCACGTGACTCATCGCATGTCAGTGAACCATTCAACAATAAATCAACAAATCATTCAACATTAAAAAATTTTTTTTTACATTTATTGCCAATGAACACTTGAATTTCAGAAACCTTGTACTATATTCTGTGTACCATTCAGTCATTTTAATTTTGCATGAACTTAAAAAACAAAAAACAAACAAAACAAAAACTGTCTGAATATACATGAAATATTCATGGGCAATATTTATCATGGTTCTGTTTCATTGGCTGTGCAATGGTCTTTCAAAACTTTGTGAGCGTTTGTGGCAAAGTCATGTTCTTCTGATTTTGTAAGATCCTGTACCCGACAGGTCTCCACAATTTCACTTAACTCTGTTCTGTTATTTCATAACATGCATGGCCAGTGGGCACGCTTATCGTTTTTATCGTTTACTTTTCTTTGAAGAAGTGGTCACATAGTGTGACAAATTCTTTCCCTTTTCGTATTGACATAATTATTTCACAAGTGTTGTAAAAGGAAGGAGAGTGAACAAATTCATATGTTGGTGGAAATCCACAATAAGAATTTGGCCTGCTTCTATGTTTTGTGTCAAGCGATCAAACAAATCAAAGAATTGGATCTCTGTTAAAATAGCAAATGTCAGCCTTCATCCTGCACCAATCATCCTGTAAAACCATCATGGTAGTCCACAGCAGGACAGAGAGTATTGTGGGCATCTGAATGTCTGCTTCTACTGTGTTTCCCTATAAATCAACTGGACTGATATGTAGCAGGGATATTGCAAAATGTCACAGAAACTTGTGGTGTTATATAAGGACATGAAAACATGCTCTTGTTCTGGGTTTTGGCCATCGGAGGGCAGCAGTTAACTGGATGGATTTGAGATTTTGTGGCTCTACCAGGCTTTGTTCAACACCAGTGCAGACTATTCACTTTCTGCTGCACTTGACAACAACAGTAGGTTTAAAAATGTTTAAACCTATTGCCTTATTACCGTATTATAAATCAGTATTTCAAAAATCTAAATCTGAGAAAAAATTATCTGCAATTCAATTTTACATACAAATTTATTCTTTACATACTGTGGGTACGTATACCAACTGAAACAATATTTACATGTTATTTTAATTCAGCAGTAAATTATCTTGCATTTTTCCAGAAGCTGAAAAAATGCACAAACCTAGAAGCACTTTCATTGTTCGTGTGATCATTTGCAAATCTTTAAAGAACCATCTGATCTATTGATTTATGAACCCCTAGATCAAGGAGTCTCCACAGACTGTAATCTCCACAGATATTTACCCTGGCACTATCATTACGTAGAATTCTGCTATGCAGGATAATTAAACCATGTTTTCACATTCCATCTTCATTACTGGGTCTGGCCGAAGTGAGAGGACAGTTCTTTAAAATGCATCATGTATAAATTAATAAAAATGTTGATATCTCAGCACAGTTGAGGACTTTTAACATCTCAGTAAAAACTTTTTATTAAAGGAAAAAAATAAATCACTTACTTGCTGTTTCCTTTTCAACATTTAAAATTAGTGTTATAAATATGAATGTGTACTAACCAACAGGTGAAACTAAATATTGTACTTATAATGGACTCACAGAACACTACAGAGTCTAATTGAGTCAGGTACTGGGAGTTTTAATGTCAGGGAGAAATTAGATAGAATTATGAAATGTTTCTTAATAAATGATGTCATAGTGGATCCAAAACTGGACCGCTAGCAAACAGTAATGTGCTCCAGAACCTGTGGTCCTTGCAAATCAGCTTGAAAAAAGGACGGACTAGTTTAAATGGCTAGGAACCACAAGCTTTTATTGAAAAATCATAGAGCATTTTATAAGAAAGCCAGTCAGAGTCTGTTTTAAATTAGAAGACTAAGTAGTTTTTGAGAATGAGCCAACATATTTTGAAAGTGCCATACAAAAGTCTGGTCAAGTACATTCTATCTTTTAATTTTACAGCATGGTATGGTATACCGAGTGTCAAAAGTAAAAGTAAGCTGTCTAGAATTGTTAACATAGCAGGGGAAATTATTATCAGACTACAGAGCCATTATTGGCAGAGTACAGAGATTTTTGTGGTAGCTCCATCCATACGAAGGCATTTATTAGAAGTCCTTTGTACCATGTGCAACACAATTGGTAAATTCAGGTGCTTAAGAAGAGATATCTATGAAATAAGGAACTTATTTGAGTTTTATTTAGTTAATTGTTGATTACTTATTATGTGACTATTTATAATTAGAATTTCATGTTGATTGTGCTTTTTGGGGGAGCATCAAAAACACAAATCCCCACTCAAAGTGGACAGTAAAGTTAATATAATCGAATCTAACATTATGAGAAAGAGAACCTATATGACATACTCCAGAGCTCTAGACTGGGAAATCCCCTCCCATGAGGCACTAAAGGAAGATGTTTGGTGCTCTAAGGAAACAACCTAGGTTTTTTTCTCAGCTTGCTCTCAAACGCCAAAATGTATTTATTTTCTCAGGAGTTTGTCTGTAGAGTCTCAGTAAGGACAGGTCTTTTTTTCATTTTTCTTTGGATAGAATCCCCTGGACTGAAATGAGCAAAGGCAGGAATTCATCACATCTCTCAATCTGTCAAATGGTGGGTTGAACATGTTACGACATTCATGACATTTTGCAATCACGCGATTAAGCTTAAGCTGTCCTAAATGGCTATGCTGTTATGATTTCCAGATTACATCTGGTGCCTCTAGGAGTGAAACTGACATGCTTGTAAGCTTTGAAGGGGCAACTCATAATAGTCACAATGCACCATCCTTGCAAATCCATGTGCATGCTTTTCTCCTGCTGATTTACTGTTGTCAGATCAGACACGCCTTTCTCCTGCTGATGTAGCGAAGTTCTGATCTGACACGTGTCTCTCCCAAGATGCAACAGTGATCATCACAACCTGGAATCACAGAACCCAATAGAATGCCCGGCAGCTTTATAACACATTGTTGCCAGAGCCAGATCCAATAGCTGATGATGAGCAATTAACATATACGTTGGGCTGGTGTATTGCCATGCACTAGTAAAATTAACTCTCTGTCTATGATCTAGGTCTCTCTAGCAACAGTATGGAGAGTGCTTGGGAAGCAGCTATTCTGTTCAGTTATGGTATCAGTGTGATACAAACTCACTACAAACTGGAGTTAAATATATATATATTTTTTTCCTTTTTACCATGTACAGATCTTGCCAGCCTACCTGGTCTACTCTGTCTAACAGGTTTCATACCTTCTCTCCTGCACCTCTACCTTTGCCAAACTGGGCACGGGTGTTTAATATATCTGAATGGCTTTCACTGTTCAAAATAATTTTCCTATGTTACAGATATCATCATTGGTAATATCCATGTATAACAGATGGGTATTTAGTTCACACAGAAATGTGATCGCTGAAATGATGAGCATGTGGAGGGACAAATTCTGCAGATTTTTTTGTGATTCACACATTCTTGAAGGTACTAATGACCTAAATATGATAACTATATGTAAAGGTGCTGAAGATATTGATGGCCTGAATAGGATAAAAATTTGGAGATATGCTTTGTGGCATTTATTGTCCTGTACAAATTAAGTTTTAACACACACACACACACACACACACACACACACACACACACACACACACACACACACACACACACACACACACACTACTGTTCCCAGATTCAACGCTCAGTCAAAGTTTTTGCATGTGCTGCCATCTTCTGGTAGGAGCGTGGAGTGAGAATGTGCTGCCATATTCAGGGTAAAGCCAGCAGTGTGTGTACATGTGATGCATGTGAAGTATGAAGTGTTTCATCAGTCACTGATACTCGAACACTAAAGACACATTACAGACAGGACACTGCGGTGATAAAATATACTGTATATCTCACGCGTGTGTGTTTATGTGTGTGCGTTTTTATAAACAAATTAAGGATGGTGATAATCACCTGCACTGAACTTAAAAGAATCCACAAAATGTTTCAATATAGTCACTATTAGTCATATGGGAGTACCACATACCCCTGCCTGATACAACCACACATCACTCAGACTTCTTGTTTCTGCAGAAAGCTACCTAACTTCTGAGCATATTAGAAGCCTTACATCTCTATTCTGCATTCATATTCAGCTGGACAAGCAGTTGCTTGGCAGAAACTACCTGCACCTTTTCAGAGCGTGCCAAATTTACTAGAAGATCAGATGGAACGGCCAACAATTGGCTGAACAGAGGTTATTATTATTACATAAATTAAATTTCAAGGTCGCCCTTCTCTTGTAGAGAGGTCTGTCTATTGGCCTTGAGCTTTATAAAGTAGGACAGAGAGAGATAGCATTGGAATTCTGTCAAATTATGCTTTAGTTAATTTAAGAGTTAATTGCACATGGAACACAGTCGGCCAACGTCATCTTCTCAGCATTCCACATCTCAGAAAACAGAGCCAAGTTGGTCTCAGTGATTGGGGCGTGAAGGTGTTTTTAGTGTGTGCATGAGCTGAGCTAAGTCTGGCTACTTGTTTAGTGGCCTATTGCCTTATAGTAGGGCACTGAACAGGTAACGGCAAGTGGGCGACCATCCCCTGTGGAGCCAGCCCTTGGCCTTGTCTCATTGTGTTGTGGTTTTGTGTGCGGTGTAGTCCTGCCATGTGTTTTACGTATTCCATCAGCTAGTCAGGGATGTGCCCCTTTTAAGTGTTCATGTTATGAAAACTGTGGGATTCATTTTTTGCCCCTTAACTGTAAACACTAAACTTACCTTGTATCCCACTCTCATTGGATTGGTGGATTTTACAATTTTCACCTTTAATAAAATATAAAAACTTCACCTTTCATTTTAGAGCCATCTTGGCTTTCAGTGAAGGAGATTGATGTATATTTCACCTGAATTCTTGACGAAATCCCTCTCTAAGCACCGTCCAATAACAGCCTCCAGCGATGGAGGTGTTCTTTGTGTGTGCATTTGTTTTAGTAACCGTTGTCTTTCACTAGACAGCATGGTTTTATTTAACAATTTTTAAAAGCCTCGACGGCTCTGGAATTGCGTGAAGGATGACCAGAGGCAAACACTGCCTGTCCCGTATCAGCAGTTAGCAGGGTCAAGTCTGGGTCACGCATATTCCTGCTGCCGCACATTTCTTGTTTCCTCGAGTGCAGCACTGTTTTTCAATCTCAAGCTGCAGTAAGCCTTAAAACAAAACCTAGGATTACTGTCACAGAAAAATATCTTTTGTGGAATTAAAAATAGGATTAATTTAACCCCCTTTAATACAGTCAATATGCCTGCTTTCACTTTCACTTGGTTATTGTGAAACATAAGAAGTTAGTGTTGGAATTACAAAAAAATTGTGTGCAAAGTGACCGTTGTGATCAAAAAATTCTTCAGTAACTCACTGCATGTTGTATATGATGCAAATATAGAAAAGCATGGGTTAATTTTTTTTCAGATATGTGGAAATGTGCAACAGCACTGTACGAAGTGCCAGCTTTGCTGAAAATGAAAAAGAGTTCTTTTCTGGGGTAAGGCTTTAGCTATCTGTCTGTTCCCTTGCCTCTGCTGTGATGTGTTTTTAGGCCGATTACAGCTCTGCCTGACTGCTCTGCCTGAATTCTGTGTCCGTCTCTGCACTGCAGTGCTGTGAACCAGACAATATAGATCTGTTTTGTGTCTGAGTGCTTCTGCAGAATGCGTTGTTTGATGAATAGAAAGGACACTCGAGATGCCTCAGCAACAAAGGCTGCGTGTTGTATTGAAACAGAAAACAGAAAGCTGATAAAATAATAAAGTGGGCTTCAAAAATCTTTGCGAACGTGTGCGCTATTCTGGTTTTAGTATCTAAATGAACACTGAAAAGTTAACGACGTCCTTCCTCTCTGGGTATAATCTGTTCCTTTTCAAATCAAGATAAAAAATGGAATGTTTTGCAGTATATACAACTATAATTACAGTGCAATATTACCAGATAAAATCCATAGCTAATTCAGTAAAACTAAACATTAAAGATAAAGTATCTGCTTTTCATAAATCAACATATTTAAATGTATCACAATATAATTGTTTATGAATACCATGATTCACCTAAAAGAGCCTGTGTCCAGACAAAAATCCCAGCAAGCAACAAAGTAACAAAGCTTTCAACAAAGATCCCATCAGCATACCCTCCCTGGTGTTAAATCCTGAATTTTAAACACACACGCACTGTAGTCGTGTGTACACACCACAAGCCAAGTGGAAAAGAGACCAGACAAACGGAAATAACTATCACAATTTTCTATAAAGCTTTTTGTCTATCAAAAATGATCTAAGGCCTTAGGGGGCGCACTGTTAAGAAGATAGTTCCAGTCAGTAAGTAAGTCACTTCAGGTAAGACTGTAAGGTAATCCGTCCTGGTCATGGTTCAATATCTACTGATCCACACTGTTGTCTGACAGGATAGCCCTAGCTTCATGACACTAACTTTGCTAAAGCCAGATATTTTCTGAAGCGGTTCAGCTTCAGTGTATCCAACAGATTTCTGCATTGGATCTATACCCACAATGTCCTGGTCATGGTTCAATATCTACTGATCCACACTGTTTTCTGACAGGATAGCCCTAGCTTCATCACACTAACTTTGCTAAAGCCAGATATTTTCTGAAGTGGTTCAGCTTCAGTGTACCCAACAGATCCCAGCATTGGATCAATACCCACAACGTCCTGGTCCTGGTAAAATATCTAATACGTCAATGCTGTTTTCTTACAGGATAGCCCTAGCTTCATTACATTGTCGCAACATCACAGTTGCCATGTAAAAAAGAGATTTTAAAACTCATTATGCTCATTCCAAATGTATATTATGAATCTGAACAGAAAACAACACCAATCATGCAATCCCATTTATTGAATGTCTATCGTCAGGCTGAACGGAAAACGACACAAACATACATAAAAACATACACAAACATAAAATCACCTTCTTCCAGTCTGAAGCTTCCAGTCAGCTGAACCACAGGATATGCGTAACTTGTAATTGCCCGTGACCTGCACAGGACCCTAGTCACGTTCCAGGAAGGGTGATCCTGATTTCTAGGCCTACTGTGGGTGGCAGTTTACCCCACAGAGTGAGGAAACTGTAAATTACATTTAATTGCCAGTAATGATCCGAATACGCATGTGCCTCTGTCACTCCCGGTTACTATGGGAACAGTTCTCAAAAGGGAGGCCTTTTCTTGACTGAATGCGTGACCAGTCGAGAAACTTACTCATTGAGGCAGTCGAAGATCTACAAAATCTGTTTAACATTTTGCCTCTTTAAAAGTATAGCTATGCCCCTGTTTACGTAAGAAAAGTGTTTTATTTGTTTCTGGGTAGCTTGCCATTTTTGGAAAAAAAAGCCCCAGCCTTGGTGTAGATTTTGAAAAGAAGAAAATAGTGTGAACTAAGTGGATAAATAAATGTTTAAAAGTTTTTTGGGTTTTGTCAGCCAAATTAAGTGTGTTGAGAATTTACACACTGAATCAGAATTCTTCTGTCAAAGTTAATAATTTGGTACGGCGAGCAAGGAGATTTGTTGGCAAAGCAGGAAAGCTCACATGTTCTTGGGTGCTTGTAGAATGCCACAGTGATGGAGGAATACTTTTCAGGATGCTCGTAGAATTCCAAAGTGATGGAGTAGCTGGTCTTTTCAGGATGAGAGTGGAATTCCACAGTGATGGAGGAGCTGATCTTTTCAGGATGCTTGTAGAATGTCACAGTGATGAAGGGGGTCTTCTCAGGATGCCTGTAGAATGCCACAGTGATGAAGGGGGTCTTCTCAGGATGCCTGTAGAATGCCACAGTGATGAAGGGGGTCTTCTCAGGATGCCTGTAGAATGCCACAGTGATGAAGGGGGTCTTCTCAGGATGCCTGTAGAATGCCACAGTGATGAAGGGGGTCTTCTCAGGATGCCTGTAGAATGCCACAGTGATGAAGGGGGTCTTCTCAGGATGCCTGTAGAATG
>JAOVYW010069503.1:0-20978 GCA_025775045.1 Hiodon tergisus
CTGAAGGACGACTACTTTGTCCGGGGGGCAGGGCTGCCGGGCCGCTTCAAGGCGGAGAAGGTGGAGTTCCACTGGGGCCAGAGCAACGGCTCGGCAGGGTCCGAGCACAGCATCAACGGCAGGAGGTTCCCTGTGGAGGTGAGAGAGAGCGGATGCTTCCGCGGGTCCGCCTCCCCAACAATCAGATCCATCCCAGCCAGATGGAGCAGGAGGTGGCTCCTGCATTGATTCCCCCTGACTGTTATGTAGACCCGCCCTTCCTGGATTTAATCAATAAGCAGGGCCCGACGGCACAACCTCACTTCAGAAGTGTGATTAATAGTTATGCATGTCTGGCTCTGCCGACGCATAGAAAGTGCACTAAAAGCGATGAAACAAGATGGGATCCTGTTCAAATTTGTGCTCTTACAATGCAGAAGCCAAGCTGGACTAATGACTTCGAGAATTTGACATTTTCTCCCTTGATAAATGTTTCACCTCTTTTCTGTTGCCTATCTACTTCATCGCAAAATCGGGTTGCTTTTAGAGGCATGATTAGATTTCGGTTGATTTGGCAGGAAGTGAAATTGTGCCGCACAGTTAAGAAGACAGACTTCTGCCTTGATGATGACAGCAATAATGTCTCCGGCGAAGCGTTTGTGTTCATTTACACGAGCACTTTGTTCCATAACACCTTTGGAGGTCAACTTTCTCATTTAAAAATGTATCCTCTTGAAAGGGGTATGGAAAGAAACACACACAAGTTAGTTGTGCTCAAGGTTGTGCATAGCGACCATTTACGACCAGTTTCAACCGCTCAATCTCTGCGCTACTGGGGCTTCCCTAGGCCCTTGAGGGGGAAGGGCCAGGTGTGGATCACTTTTGGTGACTTGTCAATCCGTCGCAGCGTTATTGAAACAAGTAGAATTGAGATTGACTTCAGTTAGTTGCTTGTCCTCGTGTTGATGTTGGAAAATGGTCAGACCAGCAGTATGTTAAACACAGTTCTGTTTATTTTTTATTTTTTATATTTAGCAACTTACGACACAGAACATAGATCCTTGATGAGCAGATCTGAGAACCCACATGACTGGAAGGGCATTCCTTTCACCTGGGCTTGTCCTACTTTTAACCATAAAACACATCGATACCTCAATGGATGCACCCCCAAATATAAGTGTGTGTGTGTGTTTAGATTAGGAGTAGGTAAACCAGTCTTTACCGAAGGCATTTTAGTCTCTGGATCTCAAGCAATAATTGTTTCACTCAATGCAATATACTGGCTTCATTACATGTTTCTGACTGGTAGTGGAGGGCACCAGTTCAACATCAATACCTTCTAAATTTGTTTTCTTTTTAGTCTCTGAGCTATATATATATATATATATATATAGAGAGAGAGAGAGAGAGAGAGAGAGAGAGAGAGAGAGAGAGAGAGATTTGTGACACTCTAGTTTGGCTGGCTACCACAGGTTCTTCTAGATTAGGTATTCACTGGTTGCTAATAGAACACATGGCTAATCGTGCCAGAAGCCAAATCTGACAGCAAAGTATGTACGCAAACACAGGGACATGGTGTTGCCCCAGACAGTAAAGAGCGTTTTTCGGTTCACACTGTGTTATAATCTCCACTGTTTCCATGGTTTTCCATTATCGCTCATTTGTTTCCTCTCGACACTCAGTTTGTTATTTTTATTTTTTAATCTTTTGAAGACACGTAGCCTCAGTTGCTCCGGCAGAACTTCAGCTTGGCTACAAAAATTCAAAAAGGCTAACATTTTAAGCCAACTTTCATAAAGGATTTTATAAATCATAAAGTGTTCCAGTGAGAAGTGGCGTACATGCGTGGAAGAAAGTTTTCTCTGCAAATGCTTTTTTCCAGGGTTACTTTTCTTATTTAATTTTAATGTAATCTCTTTTGAACTCATACACAATTCAACAGAATTGTTCCACATTGGATTCTAATCCAATTATCCGCCTGTAAGGTACCTTGACAACAGTGTTGCTGGGGGTATTTTTTTTCCCCGATTCTTATTTACCAGGCTTCTCACTTCTTATTTGACCCTGCATCGCTGCATAACACTTTCCCAGATGCCCCACTCCTGTGGCCCCCGCTCCATATGCGCCGGCCCCACGGATCAGAGAGTTGTGACCGCCAGCTCCCTGTCTCCGCCGCCTTTCTCTATCTACTCCCCAACCTGGTCTGGGACTTAATTAGTCCAAGGCAAATTTAGCGTGTGGTGTGGCTGCCTCCTTGCTGTCTTTGTTTTGCAGTACGTTGGTGAGTCTGCCTTACACACACGCGCGGAACAATCAACGCTCAGTCGGAGAGGGTGAACAAGCCCTATGCCCAATTAAAGATGTCCGCAGTTGAGTGGGCGCTTTGTGCGTGCTGCCGCACGCTTGGGCTAATGGAGTCGGTGGCCCCCTCTCTGGGCTTGGGGCTCTTTTCCCGTACTCCACTCTGAAGTGATGCCTGCTTTGTTGAGCGAAGGTAAAACCACTCAAACATAGGGCCACGAGGAGGGATGACGAGTGTCCTCTAGGCCGCTTCGGGCTGCGGTGACGAGGGCGGGGCTGACGGCCAGATAACTGGCACGTTGTGACACTGGCCGGTGACATCTGTGTCTGTGTCTCTCAAGCCCTTCCGACGGTGTAGAGGAGCACAATGTGCAGCCTGGCTTTTTGATTGCTGTCAGTTACCGTTTCTGTGAAGAGGGGTGGATCCCCGACAGACCTTTGGTTGGATGATGGATCTGTCAGTTTAAGAAAGGCCACGGGAGATTCCCTTGTGCCTCAGCATCTCTTTCTTTTGAATGGTCAATGACAGGACAAATTGATTTTAAATGCTAGGTAAAAATTGCAACGGGGGTATTTGGCAGATGGGTAAATTGATTAGCATCTGATTTCCCCCACCCCGTTCAAGTTACACCAAAGTTAATGAGTGCCTTTGCAACATTCAGACTTAGGGAGTCTTATTTTGTTCTGTTTTGGAAAGTTGTTTACGTACTTTGAGCTGGCATGGAATTTTTTAAGCTTTACCCCCCGCCTACCCTGACAGACCCTCATTCCCTGGGGGGGGCTGGGAGATTGGATAGAAAAATAACAATGTTGTCGCTGTGTCACCTGAGGACGAGGCTAAGCTTAATGTGTTGTGGCTGTGTTCCCATGTGTAAGATTTGCCACATTTGGGCCGGTTCTCCGCGGCTCTGGGAGTTGCCCGCATTGGCTAGATGGGGTTCAGGGCTCCAACCCTCCGCACAGGCACAAGCAAGGCCTGAGCGGGTGGCGGGGCAACGGGATGTGGTGGTCAAACGGGGGTAAACCTACGGAGGACTGTTTTTCCCAACCCGGCAGGAATCACGTAATAATAGACTCCAGCAGGACCCCCATTTGCTCATAGTCCGGTTTCCCCGCTTCAGCCTAGACAGTGCCTCTCCGCTGCATGACTGAAGACGGCTCCCATCTCGCCATATGGGCCATTGAATGTATCCGTTGGCAGCTTGTCAGCGACCAATAAAAGCCAAACAAATGGCTTAGACTATACTTTCCCCAAACTATTATTAAAGAGGTAATGAAATGTGAACCCAGCAGACCGTTCTTACCAGACCATGAGTACACTTCCTGGTTTGATAACTCCTGATAGCTAACCAGGGTCCAGAGGAACAGATGTTTAGCTGAGCTGTGTAGAAAGCAACGCACAACAGTCTGCACAAATTCTGAGTATATAATATAGCGGGATTCAGGTGACCCTCACCCAAGTGGCTTGCGCCATACCTGAACAGAAACCGGCACAAAGTCTTGTTAGGGCGTTCAACCCCTTCAACACTTGGATCTGCATTAATACCATCCGCAGCCCTGGGCCATTCCTGTGCGTGGTCGTGAAGTGGTCGATGTCCTTCAGATGAGTGATTTATGCTATTGCAAGCCGTGCCGTTTGGTAATTTACTTTAATAAGCCTTTGAACGGCCTGATTAAATGAATGCTCGCTTTTCCTACACCTGCTGCTTTAACTTTGTAAAATGGTACTTAATATGCTAATTATGTGGTGTAAATTGTGGGAAGGAGTTCCAAATTTGACAGGCACCACGTTCAGTTCTCCACTTACATCTTTTCTTTGACTTAGCAATGGGCAATGAAGGCTGACTTTAGTGGCGAGTGCGGGTTTCATCGAAGTGGACGGTAAATGATCCCCTAGAACTCCTCTGACATTCCGCCGTGACCACCGCCTCGACGGCGCCCTCTGTCATCGCCAAAGTGCGAGTGCCCCCCGGGATCCGGCCGCTCTCGCCGAAGACCAGGACCCCGACCGATTGCGGCAACGGCGCTGAGCGGTGCGCTCGGGTACTTAAAGGTCAGCGCGTCTCATTCCACCCATGCCTCCCCCAACGGTGCCTCCTGCAGCCATAAACGGCGCTTCAGTGCCTGGGCGGAGTGGAGCGGCTGTAGCAGATTTCAATCCTGTAATGCTCGGACAGTAAAACATCCGCTTTTATCACGGACTGCCCCTTCCCGTCTCCCATGCACCGGCCCGATAACGGCCCGCCACAGGACCCTAGAAGACTCCTCTCGCCCCACCCCCCAAATCCACTTCCTGTGCGTCTGATAAGCGGCGCCGAGCAAATTAACACGCACAACCCGGGGAGGGAGAAACTGCTGAGCTCCCCCACAATACACAATCTGTTGGTGCCGCAGATAAGAGCTGATGTTTTGAATTTATTTATTTACTGTTTTCTTCAATCAAAATGGGGGGGTGGCCCCAAATTTTGATTAGATGATAATCCACCAAGGCGCTGGATTTATATGCATTAATGTGCACAGGTGGTCTGTCTGAATGATTGAATGCTCAGCACACACTCTACTCCCATTCAGGTACTCTCTCTCTCTAAGCTAGGACGTGGCAATAGTTGCAACAGGGAGGCAGTGGAGTTTTTAAGGAGAGTAGCAGCATGGGATAACTTGCATTGGTTGAAGATCACCCGGGCAGCAGCGTTAGTAGAGGTCTAGTAGAGGAGGCTATTTCCCAGTGTGAGGAGACTCAGCGTTACTCTCTGTCCCTCAGGCTGTGACGGGCAATTATGAACTGGGCTGCCTCTTTAATGCAGCTTGTTTCGTCCCCTAAGAGGATAGGGAGGGTTTCACGCTCGGGCAGGTCTGGGAATTTTCTACAGAATCTTTGTATTTTTGGGAAGAGGACTTCCCTTAATTGATTATGTTTGGGGCATTGTACTAGAATGTGTAACTCCACCTGGTTTAGAGGACAGTGGGCTAACAGCCTGTCCTCTTTGGGTAGGCATGTCTGCCTGTCCCGGGCCAGTCTCAATGGCCAGGCAGTGCTCACTGAGTCAGTTGGTCAGTTGGTCAGTTAGTCAGTCTGGGTGTAATGTCTATTTAGCAGTCTTCCTTTTTTATTGACTTTAGGCTGTTTCAGGTTTCCCCAAAATGATTTAGTTTTCTTTACAACAAAATTTCTCGAAGCTGTTTATTTATGTGTAACTTTTCAAAAAGTTTATTTATTTATTTATTTATTTAAAATTGATTTGAGTGTATTTGCATTTAGTGTCTCTACACAGTATCTCAGTATAGGTCTGTGCATTCTGGATATTTGTTTTTGATTCAATAGCAGTCTTAGATTTTTTTACTTTTACTTTCTTAATCAAATAATTTTTCTTTGAATGTATTATTTTGTTGTTTTTCCAATTTACCCATTTCAAATTAAATTTTCAACTGCCTTCTAAAATACATTATTCAAATCAATTACAGCCAGTTACACCTGTTTTTCTTCTTTGTATCTCTCTCATACACACACTCTATTCCCATTCATGGGCCATTCCCTTGTCTCTCTCTTGTCTCATTCACTTGTCCCTTGCTCTCACTCGTACACAAATCAATAGACCCACAAAAATAGCATCCCAAAGCCAAACGGGTTGATGCTAGCGAAGATTCTGATATTTTAGTTTTTTAACTGACTGCCTAGAGCGTGCGGCTCTGTCAACATGCCCAGTAGCCCTCAGGAGCCCTTTGCTAATGCACGGAGAGCATGTCTACTTTTGTGCTGGAACCTTTACGTCGCACCATGGCTGTAAAACAAGCCCGTAAAAAAACCTGTCTCTCTCTCGGGGGCACCGGTCGGAGCTGCTCTGTAATAAACGGTCAGGAACTTCAGTACCTTCTCCCTCGTGGCCTTCGTGTCGCAATGAAACCAGAGAATTTCAGACAAAATTCCCGACTCTAAAATACAGCCAGCCAGACGATTCATTAGAAGGAAACTTGACACCGGTTTTGGCATCCTTGATTAAATGGAAAAGAAATTAATGCTGTTTTATTTTTTCCTGGATATTGAGTCGTTGGAAGGATAGCGTTGAATCTCCACTAAGTTCTAAAAACTTGGGCGTGACCCCTCCTGCTCCCGAGTTCGAGGGTCCTGCACAGCCAAGTCGTGCTAGGTGGGGAGTCCTAATACTTTGAAAAACATTGATTTCCCGTTCATGTTGCTAAACTTACAGCTCTAAAGAAACTGCGAGTTATCATTATTGCAGGGCTTTATGGGATAAATTTCCCAGTAGTGCTTTGTGTCCGTGCTCGGACTTCCCAGTGGAGTGGAGATGGCTTTTGGATTCACGGCACTCTTCCAGGAGAGCTGTGAAGGAGGGCTTGAAATGGTTCCCGTGGAGATCCTCGCCGTTCACAGAAATTCACCTGACCAAAGCAGTTAATAACAGTGCATAAAGAGCTGCTGGTTATCCTCAACAAATACCCTAAAGTTGTGCCCTGTGGAACAGGAGGCGTCTGTTTGCCCCCGCCCGCGGTCGAGCTCTCCCTGGGCGTAAGGAATGTGCAGCGAGCTGGGCGCCCTGTAGACACTATCTCGGATAAGGATGAATTACGGGTGCCCGGGCTGTTTTTTTCCCCGTCCCACGGATGTAGAGAAGCCCCGCCAACATACTCATGAGACTGGTACATTTCTCTGTTAAAGATCTTTGGAGTTCCTGGTGGCGCGGGCTCCATTGTTATCCATGTCACGACGCTAGACCCTATTCATGCTTGTGGTAGGGGATGTGGTGTGTAAATAAATATAGCCTATGGAAGGCTTCATAATACGGTCGCTGGGGTCCAAAGAACCGACAAGACTTTAAGAACCCAATTTGAAACAATAAGGAGGAAGTTGGCTAAACAGGAAATTAAAGAAAAAGGGGTGTAGATATTGTTAAGAAAGTGGTTTGTTGGATGCAAGCACAGAAGAGCTGTTCACCAACCCCCTTTTCCCAGGAGGTAGGCCCTTTGACACACTGCGCTAATAGTTTCTTTTTTGTTCTGGCTGGAAATGCATTGAACGAGACTACAGAGATGTGACCCCTGAGATTGGTAAAGAGAGAAGATGTATTATAGCAGACTGGAAAACCGTAAACAACTTAAGTGCGGGAGGTTTGAAGTCTCACTTGGCCAACCCCCCCCCCCCCTCCATCCCTGGTCTGCGATTGGGGGCAGATGTCACGGATGCACGCGCACGCACGCTCGCGCAGACACACACACGATGGCTCGTTTGTAACCGCTGTGATTGCAACAGATAAAGCGTCACGGCATGATCGCTCTTGAAAGGAGCTTGCATGTTGACGTTGCCTTCGGGTGTGACCGAAAGGCACCTGTGCTAATAGACAGCTGTGGGGGTTACTTTTCCGAGAATGGTGATTGGTCACAGACTCCCCACGGGTGACGCGTGCAGAGGGAAGGGCCGCTCTCCTAACGCGTCAACATTTTTCAGCACCGCAAGTTTTCTTCTCAGTTGAATTAATGAAAGCAGGAGGAGGTCGGCTTCATGGCATCACAATTTTTAAATGAAGTGCTCCCGTCGTGGCGAAGATAAATACACAGCCTTTCGCAGGTGCATCTCGGTTATTCCTCAAAAACCGCTCCACCCACCTGCTGAGAGTCGACTGGTAAAACTGGCAAAAACACCCCGTACAAATCCTGTGTGGTCTGTCGCTCTGGCACCAGGTTTGACATAGCAAGTAGATATTTTCATAAATGAATATTAAATTCAGATGAATATTGAAAACATTTGAATATTAATATTTTATGTGAACATTGTTGACGTTCCTGCAGCTTTGGATGACAGAAGATGACTCGTGAAACGGTATGACCAAATATTTCCAGCCCCTTTCCCAAAAAAGTAGTCCAAAAAGGAAACTGTACAAATTACTAATTAAATTAATTGTTTGCAGTCAAAGTTTAGCCTTTTGGTTCCTATTTTTCCTCCGGTGGCCGAGGCGGTGAGCAGCGGGCGGGTTATTGGTGAGCGTGTTAGCGGGTTAGCGTGTTAGCGGGTTAGCGGTGTGTTTTAAATGCACAGTGGAGCCGGGACTGCTCTCCCTCTCCTCCCCCAGCTGCGTTGCATTAAACCTTCACAGATAATTGATGACTGCCGCACACCGGGGCGATCTGCCGTCCTGCCTTTTCTTTAATTTGTATTTATTATTCGCCTTTCACGCCGAAGGGGAGCGCGCGTTCGTGGCATAATGTTGCCTTTCCTCTGCTGCTCTGAATGACAGTGAGAACACATCCTTTCCGCAGAGACTGTGGTGCTTCCCAGAGGGCAAACAGACAGTCTCCCTTCCCCGTGGCTTTTTCGTTTTTTAAAAATCTTGTCTTGTGGTACAAACGCTTTTTGGGTGGGGGTAAAGAGTGCTTTTTATAAATACTGTAATGCATTTTGAGCACGACCAAAGAAAGAAATGACCCACATTGTAGTGTGAAAACTAAAATCAATTTTACACATCATTAGTAAAACACATCTTTTCCTTTCTTCATCCCCCTGTGTTCCTTTGATTATAATGTTTTTTCTGTGCATGGATTCAGAGTGAAGCGCGACCGTCGACGGTTCCCTCCACACCTACACAGAACCGCGATTCGAACTCCGGGGCCCGGACTTGTCGCCCCCTTGCATTACCGCTGTACCTTCCCCGGAGGAATGTGTTTGGGGCAGTGCTTGGTCCTGCCAGCCCGGCGTGAAACTCTCTCTTCTCCCAGAACCGCTGCCTGCAGGGAGGAGAGAACTCCTCTTCCAAAGTGGGCCTCTTCCAGAGTTACCTTCACATCTTCCTGGCCCACCCCTCGGCCTACCAAATCTAACTAATCTCGCTAAGTTGTTATCACAAGCCGTCAGGTTGTATTTTCAACAATGCTGGTGACGGTATATGCACTGTGTGAAATGCACACTGAGCGTCAATATATCTTTACTATTTAAAGCATTCATTCTGCATATGACCAAACGTATTGCTCTTTGAACTATGTTCTTTCAGGCATGTTTATTTACAGATGTTACTGTGCCTTCTCTGACCTGGAGCTTTCATTCCTGTCCAATATTGGTTGTGTCTCTGTAGACCTTCCAGTGCTGGTAAACCAACAAGTAAATATAGTGTAGAATGGCTCTCTCTCTTAACATGGGACTTTAGATCTATGACTGTGGCCTGGGTATTCAGTCTCTTCATGTCTCCCTTCTCTCCGTGATGACTGTGGCCTGGGTATTCAGTCTCTTTCTGTCTCTCTCTGAGTCATGGGCAGACCAGCACTTGGGACAGAGTTGAAGATTTTTCTGCACTCCGCTGCTGAAAAATGACCTCGCCCCCTCTCCATGTGAAACAAGTTGCCAAGGAAGGCAGCCCTGCATGGTTACAGTCTGTTTCCACTCTGTTTCAAACTGACACACTGCATGTAGCAAACATGTCCGTCCGTCCGGCCGGCCTACGACAGGTGGAGACCTGAGTGGGAGGGGTGGCGATCAGGTGCCAGGCTTATGTTTCGTTTTAGTATTTTGATTTGAATTTTTTTACTATTATTTAGCAATTTTTTTTTGTCCTCACAAGGAGCCAACTTTGTGTGGTCTCATTAACATTTATATTAACAGCGTTAGGAACCGTAGTTCAGAAATGAGAGTCTCAAAGTTGACAGCTGTGTTCTCAGAGAGAGGAAACAATACAACCCCACCACGGAGGCTTCTACAGGCCTGAAAACGCTGAAAAAGCACTGATGCTGTAGGAGACGGCGCGTAAAGGGGGAGGTTATATGGAGGTGAACCGTGATGGGATGGAGAAGAGGGATAGGAAATCTTTGTAAAGTGGTCCACTGTGGTATCAGCTCTCGTTTATCTTCTCCCTGACAGTGATGGCTGTTGTTTTATAGGAATAAGCGCAGAAATCAATAAACGAGCTTACTCGCTCAAATCCAACACAATGAAAAATGAAGCCTAAGCCCAGTGCAGGTGCTCCCCCCCACACCGGTGAAGGCATTTAAAATAACGATGCATTAGAAATACATCGTCGTGCATAATTCACAGTCTCTCGCCGCAACCGGATTCACCCTGAGCCTGTTTTCACGGGAGAAGGCACGTCTGTGTGAACGCGTGTTTTTATAAACACGTCCCGCTCACCCCAAACCTGGACCCCACCCAACCCACAGGATGTCTGCTAATAGAGGAGCTATGACTCCTCAGTAATAATGTAAAAGAGCCACAGGTTTTTAACCCTGGGAACACGAGCCTGGTCGAACGCCTGTCGCACGTCGGGACGAAAACGGGACAAAGGGACTCACATTATAAACGACTCACCACCAAGGGACGGTAAAGCATTAAAATGCTGCTTAGGCTTTTAAAGTTATTATTTAATGGGGCATGGGCCACTATTTCTGACCGCAGGGGTGCTGTTATCCGCCTCGTCTCCCCTTCACAGGAGCCTGGATATGGATGTCCCTTGCTCTTTTAGCCCCACTTTTCATTCGGGGGGGGGGGGGGATAATAATTTACTTTGTCCTGCTGCAGGAAGGGTGCCTACTCCCCTCTCACGGGATGGTGCTCGTGACACGCAATGATACAGAGCGCTGTGGTGTTAGTGTGGCAGACAGGCGCAGCTCAAGGGTCCTCTCTCTGCACAACCCGCCCAGTCAATCAGGACGTCCCATGAGCTCTGTCCTTCGCACTCCCCGCGTGTGTGTCCCGGAATCTGGCGTAGAAAATTCCGGAGAGGGCCGAAGCGACGCTAGGAAGGATCTAAAGGGGTGCGGTTTAACGAGGTCACGTTCGTTAGGAGGGTGGCTATTCCCTCGCACTTTAGCCCGTTGTAAAGTTTTAAGTGAAGGGCGAAAGGGTTTTAATTTGTTTTTATTTTTCTTCACCGTTTGAGAAGTACACAATCATCGGGGTATGATAATCAGATCCGCATTGCCCTTGCTGAGTGCAACGAGCAAATAGAGGCCTGTGCCGGGGGTGGGGTGGGCAGCTAATTGGCTAAAGTAGTGGGGGGAAAAAGAATATTGAGTCGGGATCGATCGTCAATATGTTTCCCCTTGAACTCTCAGGCAGACAACAAATGGTCTCTGTTAGCCCGGAGGTCTGAGGAACTCCGACGGCAGCTGATTAGTTTTAATTAGTGTACTGGGCAACGCGCCTCTGATGCTGCCGAAGGTTGTTTATTGTTTTCCTTTTGTGGGCCGCCCAATTGTCAGGGGAGCGCTCGGTTAGTGAGGAAGATGTATTTTTAGACCCTGACCTTGGCCGCCTGGAGCCTGGCTCCGACCCCCAGGACCTGGGAACTGGTGGAAAAGGGGCCAGCAGGTTGACTTTCGTTCCTGTTTTAATGCGGTCCCCGGGGAGACCAGGGAGGCTCGTAAACATGCGAAAACGGGACGAGAGCTTCGCTCAGATCCCGCTCCTTCAAAGGGATCCTCACCCTTTGAGCCCCTCCGTTTCCTTTCCTGTCCGCCCGCCGTCTTTGGGAAGGCCAGAGTTCATTCTGAAGGGCCCCCAACCCCGCCCCTTCACATCCGGTGGTCTCTGACCCTGCCTGGACTGTCTTCCTTTAATTTGATTTAGGTTTTCTCCATTGTTTCTTTGCCAGGACTTTTGAGCCGGGTGTTCCCGCTCAGACGAGTAACCTAAAAAGGAACAGCTTGTGATCGAGGGGAGGTGGCGGTGTTCTGACTTCAATTTACTGCCCTGTCATTTATCATTAGCATTGCAGTTATTATTAACTTGCTTAGCGTTTGCTCTTATCCAGTTTACACTTTGTCGTTCACACAGCTTGGTATTTACTGAAGAAAGAAGGTTTCCCAGGGGTACGACATTAGAGTCAGGTTTTGACCCACAGCCCACCGGTTACAGCCCACAATTCCTTTAAACTCTGCACCCCCTGCTTTTGTTCGATACTTTCGTTCATAATTTTATTGAGAACTCACCCAGAGCTTCATCTCCTACTCATGATTGGTTGAATAATAGAAAAATTGTCCTTGGATACTAAATCAGGACCATGATTAATTTATCCTAGCCGTACAAGAACAGCGACAGGATCGTGTTAGTGTGTGTTGAGCCTGTACAGACCCCTTCAGATTCTCTGGAGTGGCAGAATCGCTTGCTTCGCTCCGCGACAGGTTGTCCTGTTTAAAAAAACGAATCGCAGAGTGACAGCGCAAAGATGGGAACTTTTATTTCCATCTAAGGGGGAGCTGGGGTGGGGTGGGGGATGTGTCTCTGGGGTTTGCATGCACCATGTCCTTTCGTACATTGTATGGTGAATTGGTATGGCCGCTAAGTAATGTGTAAGCTCACTGGCCGCATTTATCAGCTGTTTGTGAAGGTTCCGTCAATCTTGCCCGGTAGTAAAACAATATCTTATCTTACGGCTTGGCCTCATTAGTGAACCTAATGTATTTTGGACTGGCTGGCAATTGAAGTCTCTCAACCCACACCCCCTCACCCCCCCGCGTCAGAATAAATTATTGGCATGTCTTTATGGATGCACGAGTAATTTGCCGTTTAGCATAATCTATCATCCCCCGGACCCTATGATTCATCCCATTAGCCCGCTAGCTTTCAGCCCTGACGCATTCCGCTGCACCTACCCATTGCATTAAAGGGTAACGGGGGAAAAAAAACACGGACCCCGAAAACAAAACGTAATTGTAATTGCCGCAGGTCCTCGGGGAGGGGGCATTTCTCCCTTTCAGACCGGTCCATTTGTGGCGGTCGCAGAAAAAAAGAAAAGGGTACCGTAGCCGGCAGCTGCCGTGGCCCGATTGAGAGTCCAGGACCGCTTTCGGTATTCCGAATGCGCCGTGCTTCCCGCTTTAAAAAAAAGAAAAAAAAGTTATTTTCTTCCCCGCTTTCCTCCGAATGCAGATGGAGCGCGTGTCGCCGCCTGTCAGATCCTGGTGCGGCCCCGAATGCAAACTGACTGGCGATTCGCAGCTCCCGATATGGAAAGGTTAAAATATGAGGGACCTCACAAGCCAGCCCAGCTCTTACTTATTTATAGTGCCTTGTCTAGCCTGCCGGCGCAGAGCTGACGGTTTATATGCCACCCGCGTTGCCTTTTTTCACTCAATCCAGCCAGCCAGCGCCCGCTTATTATTTCCATTAATCATTGTCTGGAAGAAGCGAAAGCCTTCAATAAAGGTGTTTAGGTCCAGTTTGTTTGGCGCTAAATTCGTAAGTGCATGGTGTGAGATCCACCTTACGCGAGCGCAGGGGGATATTACAGCTGAGGGGATCAAAGGGAGCAGTGAGGGAAATCTTCTGTAAGGGCTATTATATCGGCGGAAATAAATCTGGCACGAAACCGAAGCCGTTTGTCCCATCCAGGAGCGCTTTGTTCCACCCTTTTAAAACCAGAAATACTCCAACACATCTGAGGAGCTGTCTTTTTCTTTTTTTTTGATGTTGTAAGCCGCCCGGCTCGCCCTCGACTGCAAAACGCGGCCGCGGAGTTCGTCGTGCATCGGGGTCAAAGGTAATCTCTTTTGCGGGGTTGGCGCGCGCGGCAAAAAAAGAAACAATGTGCTTCGCCTGGCTTAATTAAAGGCCATTGAAACCTCAGCACCGGACACAGGGGTGGATCCCTGTGTTCTGCCGAAAGGTCACCATGACAACAGCTTGATGGAGGGGACTGAGCCCTGGTGGGAAAGAAAGAAAAAACAGCCACCCCCCCCCCCCCAACCTTGTGCTGGCACCCCTGTCCATCATTCCATGATCTAATGTAAGACATGCAAAATAAGAATCAAGGCCACGTTTTATTTTATGATTTGGGCGGGATTTTGAAAAGGCGCTGTTGTTTGGGGGCAATGGGTCCCGGGCTCGCCCTGACGCGATTCTACGGGCTCTCTCACGCCAGGATGCTCCCAGCCGGCAGCGCGCCAGAGGAACATTTACATGTGGACAGGTAGCGGCCGTGAGGGCTGTTGGCAGGGAATTTGAACACGAAAAGGCTGCACTGCAGCAGAGCGTACGGGTCCCGGCACGCATGGGGACGGAGGCTGTCCTCTGGCGCTAAGCCGCTAACTCTGCCCTCTCTTTATCCACCGCCCGACAGATGCAGATCTATATGTACAACCCGGACGACTTTGAGAGCATCAACGCGGCCATTGGAGAAAGGCGGACCATTGCCGCCATGACTGTGTTCTTCCAGGTGAGTCTCAGTATTTCTCAGTATTCCTCCCTACACTTTAGAGAGGAAAATATTTAGCTGAGTTTGGGCTTTTCAGAGACACCAAAACAGGTTGAGTTTGGAGGAGGTGACAACTGAAAAATATAGTGTATGTTTCAAGAATAACATTTTATTGCTGAAATGTACTTGGTGTGTCTATATATTCCACCCCTTCATTTATATATAAAACTATACACTATACACAGTGGCCAGTTTATTAGGTTCACCAGCCCGTTCATGAAAGCTGGTCTCTCCTACAGACAGCGAGTCACGCGGTATCTGAGAATGCTACCAGAAACAAAGAACATGCAGTTTTGTGCACAAAAACGGTTGGTTTTGGTTGATGGGAGTGGTCAAAGGAGAAATCGCACAAGCCAACGGGCCGGTGGTGTGCTGAACGGCATCTTGGGATGTGCCCCCTGTCAGCCCATGTCACAGATGGGCTAAGGCAGCAGGTGACCACACCGGGTTCGACTCCTGTCAGCCAAAAAAAGAAACGGCTCCAGTGGACACCAAATCAGCAACACTGGACAGTAGAGGAGTGGAAAAGCATCGCCCGGTCAGGATTTGGGATAAGCGGTTAGACTCAATGGACCCAGCCCACACGGTGTCCACAGTTTCTTTTATCGCCGTTCCTTCAGTGCTGTGCAGTGTGTAATTTACACGCTAGCAGACGGCAATGCGGAGGAGTCTTGACGAGAGGCCGTAATCAGGGGCTCACAGGGGTTTTCCCTGTGTCCTCTCTCTCCACCCGGGTCCGTTCCAGAGACAAGCAGGGATTCACCAATCTGAGGCCTCTCCCAGAAGCATTGGGCTTATTTTAATTCACCGAAGCGGCAGGCTTATTTTAATTCATCGAAGCGCCAGGCTTATTTTAATTCACCGAAGAGCCAGACTTATTTTAAACTTTTCTTTTTCTACACATGTCTCTTTCACTCCCTGGCTTTCACAGTCCATCGCCATTCTGGTGTTCTCTTCCCTTTTTGCTCCAAAAGGGTACATACCAACCCTCTTTTATACCCAATTAGAAAAAGTGAGCGGGGCCTCGTCGCGCTGCTAGGATGTCAGACACAAACTTAAAGAAACAAATGGTATATAATAAGGTGCGAGTGAGAGGTGTCCAGCTTCCCGCGTCTAGGCTCTTCCTAACAATACACAGCACATTTGGACGTTTGTTTCGGACCAGGTGTGTCCCTCCACGGCTACGTTTAGCCTTCGTGACAGGAATACGTTCGGCGTCGTGTCACGAAGCACGTATCGTCTCAAAATGACCGCAAGTTCAGTATACCTGAGAGGCCCGCGCCGTCCCCAGACCCTTTGGGTCGAGACGGAACGGTCTGTTTGCGGCATGAATGTAGCGCCGTCCAATCTGCAGGAACTGCACGATTAGCTTGGACCGATGTCCCTGTAGAACGTTTCTGACACCTTATAGAATTCACGCCCCTCAGGACGAAGGCTGTTCAGCCGGCTAAGGGGGGGGTCCAGAATGAGTGTACCTAATAAACCGGCCACTCTGTGTATATAGTTTTACAGTGAGTTACATAGATAACCATATATAAATTATTTCAGAGAAAGTCCCATTAAATGCCAAGGAGCGTTGATGAAACCGTTGTCAGCACCATCACTCTGAATCCGAAAGGATTAAAAGTTAATTCCGTAGCATCGATTGCGTAAGTGGACTCTGACTTGCACCATTACCTTTCCTTTAATACTTTTACCAATTCGCTCGCTCTGGCACGGCCCCTTCGTCTGGACATGGTCAGTCCTCTCCTACCAGCGGCGAATCCTAATTTGGAAGCTGTCATAAAAAAAGGGAGCTATCTCTCGCGGTAGATAATGAAGATGGGCATCCTGATAGCTTTCACCGGTCTGCGGCTACTTTATGGAGACAGAGTTCATGTTGAATTTTAGCACTGTTTTTCTGTTCCATGTATTTCAATATGTAGACAGCACGCTGTTTAACTCGTACTTAACGTCGAGTCAGGTGACACTGGAAGGGCGGCGTTAATGGAGACTGTGAAGCGGCGAGAACCTAGGGTTATCCAGGCCAGCCGTGAGCACTTAAGGAACTCTCGCTCTGTGAAGTTTTTCAACTCCAGCCCCCTATAAAACGGCGGCAAACGGATCCAAGCCTGTCCTCAGAGGGCTGTTTCCAGATGCAGGGAGGAAGGTTTCCTGTTGCTGTGCTGGCCGTAAACACTTCCTTCCGTCCCCGTCTGGATCCATTTCCGGGCCTTGGCTGGTTTCTTTCACAAACAGGCCGCGACCTCGGCCGCCTTCAAAGGCGAGCGGTCCACTCCAGAAGAACCCACCCCCCTCCCACTCCGTGCGGGTGTGTGTGTGTGTAAGCAATGCGCACTGGCTAATGAAATCATCCCCGTTGCTCAGAAAGGCTGCGGCCCACATGAGTGCCGGGGCCGCTGCTCGCTGGGCTTTCGCCCTAGCGGAAATCGATCGCATCCCCGACACCCGCCGCCAAGGACTCATTAGCTTGTTCAACAATTGGCTGGCGCCGAGATTTGTCACATGCTCAGTGTGGTGCGCCCATGACTGTTGTGGCACAACGTACAACACCGCTGACCCAGGTTAACAGCGGCAATACCGCTCCGTTAGCTAGTTGTTTCCGCGTTTTTTCACATGGCAGCTGTGGATTTGCCGCGCTGAAAGAACTCCAGTCTTGGCTTTTTATCTAGCATTTTCTCCACGAGGGGAGCGATCGGACATGTGTGTTGACTTAGTGATCTCAGCGACTGTTAATGCAACATGAAGGTCAGCACTAGCCTCCTATGGTAGGTATGAACTGGCACAGTATTATTGTAAAAAAAAAAAAACGCTCATTACTTACATCCTGAGTCCTTGCTCTCAACTGCTCGTGCAATATGGAGAAGCCTGCCCTGTTTTATTTTTATAACAGTTAAACTGGGAAAAAGATTTTTTAATGGATCTCTTTATTGTGTTTTTTATTTATTTTTGTTTACAGCTCTTACATGCTTAAGCATTTGCTTGCCCTGTTTTTATTGCGCAAATATGTTATTTATCTTTTTTTAAGACTAAAATAAAACAGGCGCCTTGATCATTTTTTATTTATCAGGCGGTAATGAGAGCACAGGTGTTTATAACGTGGACCCTCCCATCCATCCGTGGTGGAGCGGGGCACTCCTTGCGATGTCAGAGCTGAATCCTTTCCCCCAAATGCTTTTTACAGCAATTAGCGCTGCACTGTGAATTGTGCATAATTTCTGTGGGAGACATTCGCCGGACCCAGGTTTGAGTTCTTCAATTAATCAGAGCTCAGATGTTTTGTACCCCAGGGTGCGGGGGGGACTCAGTGAAGGGCCGGTGACGAGTGATGAGTGGGCCTGCGCACCCGTGTCCCTCTCCCCAGAAAAAGCGAGGGAGTTGGGAACGTGGCCCTCTCGTCGGGGTTCGGAGGAGATGGACCTTAAAAGACAAACATTAATAATGTGACTGTAATTCCCAAGCCGGCTTTTTGTCTGCTGGGGCAGCGGCTGTCCTGAACTTGGCAGATCTGGCACATGGCTGCTAAAATAAGCCCCCTTGCTGATTCAGTCCTCTGGCCGCTCTGTCTCCCCACTGCCACCCCCTCCTGCCTTTCAACCGACGCAAGTTTGGGAGCTATGAATTTGCTCAGGTGGCCGCCGCCCGTCCTATCAATCACGGCTCCTCCTGGGCGGCAGCGGAATAACAGCCTCTGTCTCTGATACGTTGAGTTTTAATTCATCTCCCGCAGAAAGGCGGCCGTTTTCGGCCTAATCTATCAAGCCACTCAGTCGTCCTTAATGAAAAGCCACCCCCCGATGCAGGACACACTGCAGCTGTGATGGTTGTGGGTTGTTGTGTGTAGGGGGGGTTAGGGCCAGGAGGACAAAAGTACTTCCTCAGCCGGCCGTTGATTGTCACCTCTGCATCCATACACGCTCTAGAGAGTAACATCACTTTATCTCCAAGTACTTAAGAGCCAGGACACAGCCTTCAAAGGCTTTTGTGGGGGGGCGCGCCATATATAAAGGGGGGCCGGGGGAGGGAGGAGGGAGAACATGCCACTCCAACCTCCTGCCCACGACTCTTGAGTATTACCCAACCTGGGTTTCAGGGACCCCAATGGCGTGAACTGCATACACTAGGCCCCAAAAGGACCACAGGCCTCTTTTTCCGTTTGTTTAATCAATCTGAGCGGTAAAATGTATAGGAACGGAGCGTGGATCTTGTCTGTTTATTTTATTTCTTTAACAGATGAATAAATAAATTTTTTCTACCCCTCTTATGGACGATAAGGGGACACTTTGTAGAACTGCGATGGGTTCGGATCCATCCATTCTCTGCTCACCAATTACAGATGCTGTCGTTTTAATACATGTCCTCGAAAAACAAGAAACAAAACCTGTGAAAAAAAATCTGTGCCCAATAGCGCTTCTGACGTCATTGCAATTAGCTGGGACAAGGGCAATAATATAAAATAAAAAACTGTAAACAACCTCTTAAGATGCTTCTTGGTTAATGTGCAACATTTTTTTCTGATGGTTCAGTGTTTCCTTCCGTGAAGGGCTTCCAGAATCCGGCGTTTGTCCCCTGGGTGCTTATCAGTGCCTAAGGGCTGGGAAACTGGCCTGGGGGAATGATTTAAACCCGGTTGTCAGTGTCTGAGGTTTCGTCTGACATTCCCCCTCGGGGCAGGTCGGGCTGAAGGACAACCCGGCGGTGGACCCCATCATCCACGGACTGAAGGGCGTGGTTCATCACGGTGAGTGAGACGCGTTGTTAATTGCTGCGACGCGTGAGACGACAGTACCTACACACACACACACACACACGGATACACACACACACACATATTCACACACGCACAACCATGCATACACGCACACACACATGTATTCATACATGCACAAGCATGCATACACGCACACACACATATTCACACATGCACAAGCATGCATACACGCACACACACATGTATTCACACATGCACAAGCATGCATACACGCGTACACATGTATTCACACATGCACAAGCATGCATACACGCACACACACATGCATACACGCACACACGCCCAAACATGCATACACGTTTTTGTCAAATACAACAGAAATGGAATTGGTGACTGAATAGACAGTCTTAACTAGAGAAAACAACATGGATGAGTTTCTATAGCCTCCGAGCCCTAATGGGAAGTATGTTTAAGCACATTGAGTACAGTGCCTTCAAAAGGTATTCACCCCTCTTGGATTTTTTTATGTATATGTATTTTTTTAAATATTGAATCATAGTAAACTTCTTTTGACTTATTTGACACTGATCAGCAGAAAAAGACTTTCATATCAAAGTCAAAATACATGTCTAACAATTAGTCTAAATTTATAGCAAATATTGAACAAACTTAATTGGTTGCATAAGTATTCACCCCCTTCAAGTCAATATTTAGTAGATGCACCTTTGGCAGCAATTACAGCATTGAGCCCATGTGGATAGGTCTCTATCAACTTGGCACATCTGGACCCTACAATCTTTCCCCATTCTCCTTTGAAAAACTGCTCAAGCTCTGTCAGGTTGCGTGGGGATCGTGAGTGCACAGCCTTTTTCAAGTCCATCCACTATTTCTCAATTAGGTTGAGGTCTGGACTCTGACTTGGCCACTCCAGGGCATTAACATTGTTATTTCAAAACCATTCTTGTGTAGCTTTGGCTGTATTCTTGGGATCGTTGTCTTGCTTGAAAACAAGTCTCAGTTCTCTTGCAGACTGCATCAGGTTTTCCTCCAGAATTTCCCTGCATTTTGCAGCATTCATTTTACCCTCTACCTTTACAACCCTACCAGGGCCTGATGTAGAGAAGCATCCCCATAGCTACCACCACCATGCTTCACGGTGGGGATGGTGTATTTTTGGTTATGTGCGGTGTTTGTTTTGCGGCAAACATAGCATCTGGTTTGATGGCCAAAAAGGTCCATTTTGGTTTCATCAGACCATAGAATCTTTTTCCAGCTGACTTCAGAGCCTCTCACATGCCTTCTGGGAAAGTCTTTTTCTTTTGTTTCCCCCCCCAATAGTGTCTTTCTCTTTGCCACTCTCCCATAAAGCTGTGACTGAAAAAGAACTCTGGCTACTGTTGTTGTATGCACAGTCTATCCCATCTCAGCCACTGAAGCTTGTAAGTCCTTCAGATCATAGGTCTCCCGTTGGCCTCCCTCACTAGTCCCCTTCTTGCACCGTCACTCAGTTTTTGAAGATGCCCTGCTCCAGGCAGATTTACTGCTGTGCCATACTTTTTCCATTTCTTAATTATTGACTTCACAGTACTCCGGGGGATATTCAGGGACTTGGACATTTTCTTGCATCCATTCCCTGATTTATGTTTAAGAATAACCTTTTCATGGATCTGCTTGAAGTGTTCTTTTGTCTTTGTGGTGTTGTTTTCCCTGACTCACCAGTAAGTGTATTTATAATCACTTTAATCAAATCACTTTGACTGTGCACAGGTGATCTCCGTTTAATTAACTGAGCTAATTCT